>JAOWBP010004015.1:23313962-23334709 GCA_028571105.1 Tragopan temminckii
CACTTCATGACCTCTGATGGCAGTAAGAGAATACGTTTCAGTTGTCTGTCTTCTTCCCCAGCATGCAAAATGTACTTGCAAAGCCCACAAGCTGCAGCCTTTATTACTTGCTCTAGCTTTGCTTACCAAAAAAAAAAAAAAAAAAAGTCATCCTCTAATATTCAAAAGGGAATCATATTCTGAAAATTACCACCCACAACCAAAACAAATTGGTGTACGCTTCATGAATGTGATGCTCTAGTCATCTGGTATGCAAGGCGAATTCTGTGTGTGATTCTTAAAATCAGCTGTGACAGCCTTCAAATCCTTGATACACTCACTAGAAACAACTTGAGGTCACTGTAATTCTCTCCAAATTATTTAACACAGCATTTCCCTGAACAGGGCAGGAATTTTGCTCTTTTTTTTTTTTTCATTTTAGTCTTTTAATTTTGAATCTAGGTGTTTCTGTTTTCCTAGTATTGGAAAGATAGTGTATTCATTTTATTAACACAGTAGAATTTGCAGGTAACTAAAGTAAAACGCTAAAAGGACAAATTTGAAATTATTTTTACTTTAAGAGTAGCAAGGGGATACAAGTTTTTTAGTAGGTAGATTAGTAATTAAATGACTGCAACATTATAAAAAAATATTTTTGATTTTCCTTCTTTTCACATAATACGGGAAGTATTGATTTTAAAATCCCTTAAAAAGGAACTCCCAGTTAAAATCTTAAACTCTGAACTTTGAATATTGTATTCATGCTTAACACATCTTTTGATATACAAACCTCTCCCATTTCTTGTCTTAACTGTTGGAATTCTTGCTTTTCCATTTCCAACTTTTGCCTACGCTCCTCTTCTGTGCGTCTCTTTTCTTCTTCCATCTTTTGTCTCAGCATCTCCTCAAAATTAATTTCCAGTTTACCAGGGATGAGAGATTCTTGAGAAAACGTTTTAAACATTTCTGGTGATTCATCATCATCCAGCACCTGCTGGAAATTCAGATTGTTAATGGTGAAAGTACTTGGGAGGAAATAACCAAGTGTTCTGCCACAGAGCAGTAAGATGCAGTAGGGCAGCACAGGTATTGCTTTCATGTTTTGAGGAGGAATGTGTTTTGGGGTTTTGTTCTTTCTTATTACAACACTGAACTTTTTATAATGGAGATGAAGGTGTTTGTACAAATGCAGTCTTTTCTACAAGATGATGGGAGAGTATGTCCTCTAAAAGCAGCTTTGGGACTCAAAGCTGTAAATTCCTGTTCATTCCACAGGCTGTCCTTAAATGAAGTATTTGTCTAAATGGCATTGCCCTTAACACCGACATATCTGTAGTCTTTCTTCTAGGCAAACAGTGTTATATTTCTTTGATACCAGTATTGCTAATATGCATAACTGAGAAGAATTTTCTATGAGAAACTTATGCACAAATGGAAGATACTAAATCATGTTGCCAGTTCATTGTAGTGAGGATTTCCTTCTTTCCCTGTCCTTTTCTCAGGCTGCACAGCCTGGCTGGGCATTAGTGGTCATTCTGTATGAGGAGATGGCTTCTTTTTCTGACCAATTTATAAAAGGATAGCCCTAGAAAAGCACTTCTTAATTACTTCCAAAAGCAGGAAATCTAGAAACAAGTATTTGATCCAACTGCACTTGTTAAAGCAGGGCATGGAAGGGGTGATAGCATGGCCATCTGAGTTGCATAGGAAAACAAACTTTAGGTAAAAACCTATGTGAGTCTACTTGTGTGTGTAACTATGTAAATTTGTCACATTGATAGACTTTCTCAACAAGAGCAGTCTGTAAGGTGTGAGATGAGGTCAAATACTGATCTAGAACTGCACAAAAATAACAGCTTTTGGCATGATTCAGTCAGTGCAAGTTTGAAAAGTCTTGTGGCAACATTGTGGAGCCCAGTCTGCCTGAAATTCTGGACATTCCTAACAGGAACCATCATCCAAATTCTAGAAGGGATTAATGGATAAAAGCTTTCATTTGAGAAAGTGTTTTAACTTTATTAGATATATATATATATATGCGCACATTAAAATGCTTTAGTACTTCCCTTTTCCTTTATTGCTGCTTACTGCTGTTGTAATTTGCACTTTTTACTGCTACTTGTGCCATCTTTGTTCATGCTGCTGTTCTGACCTATTTTGCCTGTTTCTGTCTTTATTTGATCCTTCGTTAATTGTTTTGTGGTTTTCTGTTGTTGTTCTTTTTGGCTCAATCAAATACTCTTAGTCACTATAGATTTCCTTCAAATTTTCCCTGTGAGTAAGCTTTCAGTTGGACTTCAGCCCCACCATTCCTTCCATTCTTCATTCGTTTTGCATAATACAAGCATAGTTGTAGAAATTGTGTCATGGAGAAGTGGAGTCAAAAAAATGAAGCTGTAAACTATTTCCTTCAGTGAAAACAATGCAGAGCTGCATATTTTTTAGGAGCTAACTACAGCTAAGTCGATAAAGAGCTGTGCAAGTCTCTTTCTGATGATGTATGAATTCGTATGCTCATGAAGCGAGAAGCATTAATTCAAAATGTATTAACATATTTGTGTATGAACTTAAAAAAAAAAAAAAAAAATGCATATGACCAAACAACTGCATCTGTTTGTATTTTTGAGCCAGTAATGAAAGGATAGGAAGCCAACTTATTCTGATTTAAGAGGAAAAAAAAAAAGAGAAGTGTGATACACAAAACCCTTGTGGTTAGTTTGGTAAATATTATGTGTGAGACTGTGGCTTGGTCTGGTTTGATTTCCACAAACTGGGAACTGATAGTTGTGGGAAACAGTCCCGTAATAGCTGTGGTGTGCAGCTCTGCCAGCCAATTTTCAGTGGGCAAACAGTGATTGATACAAAATAGAACGGCTTTTTGTTCTTACTAAGACAGGTTCTTCACATAGTTACTAATGGAAAGCGACTGACAGCAGAGAGAAATGAATGCCTGAGTCTGAAAGGGATCAAGTTGATAGGTAGTGGGAGGCATGGAAGTATAAATGTAGCAGAAGAAAATGTGAAATTGGGAGGTCCTTGCAAAAGGAGGTAGATGTGGCATTTGTGGTTTTCAGCAACAGTATTACTACTTCTGTTTGTGTGTATTTTTTCAAGGTTGAACTAAAAGCATGAAGAGG
Organism: Tragopan temminckii; assembly: GCA_028571105.1. Lineage (NCBI taxonomy): Eukaryota > Metazoa > Chordata > Aves > Galliformes > Phasianidae > Tragopan > Tragopan temminckii. Next base: position 23,317,079 of record JAOWBP010004015.1, read on the forward strand.
TTCTAAAACAACAATTTAAACACTTAAAAATGAACATGAGGTTTTAGTAATTCTGAGTGAGATGACTAATGTGTTCTTAAAATGCTAAAAAGCACATCAGTACGTTGCTGCTATATTGTGTAGGTGTGGAAAATGCTTGTATTTTCTATTCCAAGTGAAGGAAACTCTGCACTCTTTCAGGATGCTAATTAACAGAAAATATTTCAAGCACATATATGCTGAAAACATCTTCAGTTAATTTTTTAGACTAGTGAACATCTTTACAGTCTGCTGTTACAGTTGCAGGCTGTGCTGCATCAAATGGATTAAGCCTTGATTAATCAATGAGATTTTTCTTGCCGGAATGCTTAAGCTTTTTTTACACAGAAGTAGAAAAAAATATTCTGAAGAAAGCAGTAAAAAACAGAAGGCAGTGTGCTGTTTGTGTCTCTGCTTTACTTTCTTTGAATTATCTGCTCACTTTTCATAAAGATTATAGTAGCAGTAGTCCAGTAGCACTCCTTTTCCAGGGGCTTAAGGTTATTTGCTCCCACTTCAGAAGTGTGGACACACCATAGATGTTATTTTTAATATTTGCTGTCCAGTACACAATCAGGTATAAATTTACATTGTAATTTTGTGGGTAGTCTTTCAGAGTAGAGGTCTTGTCTTCAGCCCAATTTTCAGCCAGAGGGAGCACTGCTAACAGTACTAAAAGCCATACAAAGTGTTAATTTGCTTCACAAGCATCACTTTGAATTATCAAGAAAAAAAAAAATGAATTAGGCACGCAGATGGTCTTTCAGTAGAGCCACACAGGGGAATGAAGGAAGAGATTGCCAGATATGTGCGTTACTCCACAGCTTTTTGTGGTATGTCTTGCCCTTTGTTTTGAAGAATACAATACTTGCATTTTAGTTGGTATTAGACTAATTTAACACTATTTCTTAACATCCACCAAAAAGTAGTTGGCTTATATCCAAAAGCCTGCTGAAACTTGAACTTCTTGGGATAAGCAGTGAAAGACTCTATGCTATTTTGTGTACGAACTACTGCTCCCACTCTCTGATGTTAGGCATCTGTCTCTCCTTCCAAATAATGTCACTGTGTCAGTCTTTGCTCCCTGAAAATTTATCTTTGATATAATCTTAATTCAAATTTTATCATCACGTATCACAGGGATCAGTTCCAGATCAATGTTCTGCATAAAGAATTGTAACAGTAAATTCCACAAGTTGCCTTTTCTGTTTCTCTGAACAAGTAATGAAATACAATAAAAACATCAATTAGCTGACTTCAGCTTCTTCATTTTTTCCTTCCTCAGGGGCCACGGATGACCTCAGAATATGCACTTGCAGTGAGCATTCTTCTAGTATGGCATTAATTACACTTAAGTGAGTAAGAAGTGTAGGGAGATTAACTTGGAAAACTGCAGCTAACGAGACAGGAATTTCTTCCTTGCACCCAGCCAAAAACAAAAACTTCCTTCTGAAGATACTTTGCTTTCCATGTTTGTTGCACCTAGCATAGTACTAGCAGTTGGAAACAGTACCTGGTCTTCATTTGAGATCTTCTCTATGTTTGTTGTGAGGAAGGATAATTTCTTGATAATTTTTTATGGAGAACCTTGATAGTTTGCCTTCTAATAAGTCGTAGGGTAAACTAATAAATGAAGTTGAAGCATATACCTGTTTGTATTTAAAACTTTTCCCTTTCATTGTGGAGACTGAGGGAAAATAATAAACTAAATACTAAACAAAGTATCATACCATATTCTTCCGTGCTTCAGCAAATGCCCTTTTCTCTTCTTCTATGCGCCTTCTTGCATCTTGTTCTGCTCTCCTCTTTTCCTCTTCTCTCCTCAGTCTTTCCATCTCCTCAAAACTGAGCCTAAGTTTACCAGGACGGAATTCTCTACCAGAATTTTCAGATTCTTCATGGCCACCTTCATTTATCTTTAGAGAAAATGTAGAGGGGAAAAAAAAAAAATATATATATATATATATAATGCTTAGATAAGTGGGTTTTTTTGTTTTTTTTTTTGTTTTGTTTTGTTTTTGTTTTTTTTTAATGTATCCATTCTAAATGGTAAATACATACTCCATTAATCCCTTTCTGATCCTTTATAATTGTTTTTTTCTCCTGGAGCAAAAATAGAGACTTTCAAGGTGAGGCTGGATCAGGCCCTGGGCAGACTGATGTAGCTGTGGTGTCCCTGTTCATTGCAGGGGAGTTGGACTAGACGGCCTTCAGAGGCCCCTTCCAACTCCAAGGATTCTATGATTCTATATTGATGATTTGGTTCCTATAAGAAACTTTTAAAACTTCATTTTAACCAGCAGAGAGAGGAGAGGAAATATAGTTCAGAATCCCATACTGAACTTGTATATTTATTTAAATCACTTCAAGGTGTAATTTGAAGCAGGATGTTTTATCAGGAAAAGGATAAACAGTTAAGTATCTATTTCATACTTTCAGGGTTGGATTATTTCCTGTAAACAAGCACTCCCTATTCACTATCTTCACATCATTTCCATTAACTTTTATACCACTGAGTTATCACCAATGCACTTAGCAGTTTGAAAGAAGGCTGTAGTTTTATAGCAAAGCTAAAGTAACATCTTTAATTAATCCAGACTGACATTTTTGTTTCTCTTCTTTTTAGACATTTAATCATCACTGAAGAAAGGGAAGTGAGATATTTCATTATTTCTTATCTCCACTAAACATTATCTGCTAAGAGAAACCCATTGTTTGCGAACTGCAATGAAGAACAAAAGAATGAACCATCTTCAGAACATATCATGGAGTACTTCATTTGTTAAGGGTGGAAATTGACTGGGAACTGTCAAGAGTATTAATACTCCAGCTATCTGCGTACTGCAAGCAAGCCTGGTATGTTGAGTAGACAGCTGAGGGAATTACAGAGGTCTTTTATTTGGAACTCATAAGGGGGGTGAGGGGGGGAAAAAAAAAAGAATCTAAGGAATTGAACTGCTGAACTCTTCCTTTAAAGAAACTTTTTACTCCAAATTTTGACAACCACTGATAATAGATATAACTACATAGTAGAAAAAGACCACGGGGATGACTTGTTTTACTTCTGACTTTGTAAATTCAATTGTCACGCTTTTATATTACTTGGTTAATAAATGTAGGTTTATGAGAGTGGGAGATGTGAAGAAAACTTCAATTAGAATGGCTACAGTGACTTCACAAATTTCTCTCTCCATTTTCTTTTCTCTTTCACTCATATCCCTACTCCAAAAGAAAAACAAAAATGAGTATTATTGACATAATGCCAAGGTTATTGTTATGGAATGGTTTGGTGATTTTTTTCAAGGGTAGAGGGAGGACAAGAGGTGGGGGTGAGGGGGGTATTAACTTCAGTTTTGGCATCTGTCTGAGCCTAGAACCCTCCCAGTTTGGACCAATTGGGAATTTCAGATGTTCAGCTTTCTGGAGGTTCTGTGTTGTGCTGGTTTTTCGTTTGTTTTGTTTTTCTGTCGAGTAGCAATTTGTTTTTGAAATATAGTCAATATAATGATCTTGTTTGTTTGAGAATGGTAATTTATATTTACACTGTTCTCTTAAAGTTAAAATTAGCAAATTCCTAGAAATAATATGTTTAAAGTTCTCATGAAATATGAAAAAATGAGACTCATTAAACTTCTTTGTATGTGAATGAACAAAGTCACAATGTTTGAGATTGTATAGAGGAAGGATACTTAAATAGAGAACTTCAAAATAAAGCTTTTGCAAATAGAGTATAGCAAATACAGTACTGAAGTATCTGGTGTATCTTATGCTAGTGCTAAGTGTGTGATTCCTTTAGTGTGTCTGAAGAACAAACTACAGTGAGGTCTGTTTATAGTTGAACTAAAATAAGTCTGGCTTATGATAATGGAAATAGTTTTGCAAATAACATAAAACAGGAGTTGTGAGCAACATTTTGGTGTTGAATCTTGTAATTTGTAGTACACTGTTATTTACACCGCTACCTACAAGACAGCTAACCTATCTTTCCTTTTCTTCATAAAAACAAATTAAAAAAAAACATACTATATTGTATTTACAAAATAAACGTGAGAAGAAGAAGAAGCATTTTCCTATTACAGAATGTTTTCATAAAAATTTGTTACTGAAACAAATGAATTTCGTGATCAAAACAGAAAAGTAATTTTCTTCTTGAGGATATACAGCTTAAGGTACTACAAAGTGCAGATATAACAACTGATAATATTGACAACAAATTTAAGACACAAAATTTCCTCATTTTATTAGAATAAGAGAGTTATGCCTATATGGTTTGTGAGTTAGAACCAAGATGAGAAGAATCTATTTCAAGACTTAGTGGTGACAGAATTTTCAGCTTGAAATCAAGCTAAGCAATAAGAATCAGGTTTAGGAGTGAATGTAAAGGCATATTCTCTATCAGAATTCTATAGCAACATGCACAAAACATGTACTTACCATTTGCTGTCTAGCTTCTTCAAAAGCACGTTTTTCCTCTTCTAAACGCTGTTTCGCTTCTACCTCTGCTTGCCGCCTTTGGTTTTCCTGTCTTTGCCTTTCAAGTTCTTCAAAAGTTACTTTCAGCTTACCGGGTGACAGAGATGCTTGTGTTTCATTGTCCTGATTTTCACCCTGTATAAGAAAAATGAAATAGTTACCTTTTAAATAATACGTGTTTATTGCTTAGATATTTTTAGATGAGCAGTTTACCGTGAGAAATGAAAGGCACTTGGTTTCCTTAAGGAATTGGTTTTGTTCCTCATATTTAAGCTTCGTTTCTTCATCCGATCTGCCTTTTTGTTCTGCTCTTTCTTTTCCTGTGTTATCAAAGTTTATTTTCATCTTCCCAGGTGTTTTGTTGGGTTTTACAGGCACTACCGTAACCAGTAGCGAATCATCCCCTTCCTGTCCAAAAAGATATTTATTATATTTTCATAAAGCTTGACTTCTAGGTAACTTCTTAAACTGCTGTTTGTTTGTTGTTGTTTTTTTTTACCTGTGTGTACCAAAAGTTCCAAAATAATTACTTGTACTGAGTAAAATCTATCTGCCTCTGACAGTCACTAATTTTCTTGTAATGTCTGAAAGCATCAAGACTGAATTATACTTTAAACATAACTGCTGGCAAGGTGTCATTTCTTTACATATTTTCATTAACTATTTCTTACAAGTATTCATTATTTGGATAAGATAAGAACAGTAGAATTTTGAATGTGTAGAAACTGTAGTGACAGTCTACTTCTTACTATGTAAGAGAGATACAGTGGTTGGAATAAGGTAGTAGTTCTAGAAGTTTGTTCTTTGTCAAACAGATTAATTTGCTTTTGAAGGATGTCTCTGCTTCAAAATTATTTTCATAAATTATTTGCCAAAATATGCTTCACCCAATTTTTTTTAGAAGTTAGATACCATAATAACAAGGACACTGTCAAATAACTTAAAAGTAATAGGCTTTGGTGGTGTGTTGTTTTCTTTTTTAACTGTAATAGGAATGTGATTTTGTGTTGGTGACAGATGACTGGACCTTCAAGCCTAGATTTTTGAAATTATATATTTGTTTGCAAGATTTAAAATAGAAACCCATATGTTAAATGAGTTCATTTGAGGGGAAAAAAGTTACCAAGATGTTGAGACCACTGTTCAAACATCAGTATATTGACAGAACCCCCTTTTAATGACAAGCTTAAGGCAAAGAGCTTTATGATGATACTTTCCAAAGCCAGAGGATTTAGAGTATCATTGTCAGTATGCCTCAAATCATTGTGGTGGCTTTGAATATTTCTGTTTGAGGTGTTCTGAACCCTTCAACATATTATTCATGCTTCAGACTCTAAAACTGAAATAAATTGAGTTTTAAGTGCAGATAAACACTTCTGCATGCTTTAAAAAATTCTTAGGTCCTTGGTTGATCTGCAGTGAAATACTTATGCCCTTTTGGAACTTCTCCCAGCCCATATTACAATAATAAAGCAAAGTGAATAAAAATGTAGGTGAACATTTCTTTAAAAAAAAAAAGCTGATTACCTCTGCTGCTGATTCAGTTCCCGTATTGTTAAAGTCATCAATCTATTAAATAAGAATTTCATAGGATTACATTAATTTGGCTCTTTGCCTTAGATTTTCAAACAAAGAACTGGAATTTTGTGTGTGTGTGCGCGTGTCAGTGATATGTATGTAGCACTTAAATTCACAGAGATGGTAATGACTGAACCTTTTGGTGGAATATTTTGGATAGGTTAGCAAGCTGAGGAACAGGAAATGTGACATCGTACACAAAGCATGCTTCAGCATTCTTAACACTTCAGTGATGAACCGAGAAAAGTGCTTTAGGTGTTCATTCTTCATGTGAGCATTCCATAATTGTATTTAAAAACAAACAAAAAACCATGAAAGCAAAGGTATTTCTGATCTTACTGATACTGTCTTCCTCTCAACTGCCTGCAAAAAGTCTGTTGTATTTGGTGTCTTAATAGTGTTAGTTTTTTACAGTAACATTCTTTCTAAAATTCTCCATGATATATAATTCTGTCTTTCAAAGTAAATTAAATATTTGCTGGATAAAACTGTACTTTTAGCAGGAAATGTAACAATGTAGAAAGTAGAAAAGACTATATAATTTCTTATTGAAAACTGAGCTCTCCTGCAGTACTGTTTCTCTTTTCTTACGAAAAGCCAAACCACTTTTCATACAAAAAAAAAAAAACCAACCTAAATTAAATATTCCTAACTTTTTGTAAAATAAATAAATCTTACGGGCCTAGTCTATCATCTCAATGTTTACTTGCACTGCAGTATTTGCAGCACTGAAGAAAACTTACAAATGGAATTTAATGAGATGCCCCAGTGCAAAATTTTGCAAATGACAAGATTTTCTCTACTGGCACAGTTAGAGTCTATTGACATGTTGATGCAGTAACAGCTCACGGAGTGACAAAGGAATAAAACATGAATTATCATGATTTTTAGTTTACTTGTATCTTCATATATTTGCCTGATGAAGTCATTTTCATACTTCTTTCTTGCCTCAATTTATCTATCACTGAACTGCACTCACTAATTTATAAGCAAAAATTGCCTAAAGTAAGGGTTCGTAAATAAAAGCAATATTTTCAGATTAATTCAGTAAATACTACAAACGCTTACAAACCCCAGTTTGTGCCTGGTTTCTACTCCTACCACATTTTATGCCTGCCTGCTTTTGTTTGTAACTCAAGCTTAAAAAATGATTATCCCAAAGATTATTTAGAGAATATTTATCTTCACTTTCTTCCCAAGTTCCATCCCATTCGGTATCTCCCATGTAAACCACTACTATCAGAAATCTTAAAGCCAAATACTTTTGCTGAATACAAAACTTTTTCTGATTTGTTTACAATTATACCTTATTTTGATCAGATCACCCTACCTCCTGTGCTTTTTTGGCTAATTCTCTTTGAATTTTCCTTTTCTCTATCATATCCTGCTCAATTCTGCGCTTTCTTTCTTCTTCCGTTCTTTTTCTTTCTTCTTCTTGTCTTTGCTTCTCCATTTCTGCAAACTTGCCTTTAACAGTTCCTGTGATATGAAACACACAATTCAGTAACGAGATCTCATACCTACCTACTGGGTTATGTGGCCTTTAAATTTTGGCCTCTCTTACCTATTAGCTTTGGAACATAACCTTTGTCTGTCTTAGATGACTTTGTATCATCATCTTCATCAGATGCAAGCTGTTCTTTCATCTGATTGATGAAATACAGAAAAAGCAAACAGTTTTTACACCTTAAATAAAATTCCAATAATACTGTCTTAAAATAATGTGAAAATACTTTCACGTGCAATACTGAATATTAAAATAACATAAAATATTTGCAAAGAAAAGTAACCTCCTGCTTTCTCCTGTTCCATTCTCTCTCTCTAACATATTGTTCTTTTCTTCTTTGCTTTTCATCTCTAGATCTCCTTTGATTTCTTTCTTCCCTTGCTTTCTGCATAGCTTCAAATTTATCCTTTACATCACCCTTGTGAAGCTTGGGCACATAGGACTTTTGGACGGGTTTAGATGAAGAAAGCAGAATCTTGATGAAGATATAGAAGAAATGAAGATAAGAAAAAGAAAGTTGAAACAAATGAACAGAAGCAGTCAGACTGGATTAGAAAGAATGTAAGAACATAAAAGTACATTTGGGATTATGAACTTTGTGCCGCTAGCCATCATCTATTAAGTATTTGTTCATAACTAAACAGTAATAAATACAGAAATATCCTAAACAAGTTTTGGCATTGTATTAAACTTAAAAACTGTGATGAGTGCCACATAACTAAGTATATGAGCAATACAAATGCACACTTTTTTTCTTTATTTCTATGGACTTAAACATTATATATAGATTTGTATTGTTGCACTGAAATCGTGAGCACTCAGAGAGGTCCTACACCCCTAACACTGCATTTAAAATAAATGTAAATAGGCAGATGTGTAATAGAACACGTCTGCATTCTGCAACTCTTCCACATCTGTAAATGGTTTTAAATACATGGTACTATTAGTTCATTTAAAACTTCCAATATGTTATATACTTTTTTTTTTCTTAATATTCAGATAAATTCATCCAGTGATTTTTATGGTGTAAAGGGTCAAGATCCCGGCTTGCAGGAATCTGATGCTGATAAAGGTAATGGACACATCTTTGCCAATACTTAAGTAAGAGAAGTACCTACTTTGCAGTATTACTTTTTCCATCTTTTTACTGCAAAGACTGCTGAAATGTTGTCAATACAGTTATGCTGAGAAAACTGGCTGAAAGAAAGTTTGTTTCATATTTTCCATCTAAATGAACAGCAGATACTGTAATGATGTTCTGCTTTTGTTCCTGCCACTCAGGGTATCATGGCACAAGAAGAAATATTTTAAGTAGCCTGAATTTCCCCCAACATGAAGTTTCTTCATATTTTGTTAACTTAGTTTTGCATTCTTCATTCATTTTTAATACCAATAAGAACATTTCCCATGTTTCATCAAATGAGGTGATCTTCCTTAAGCTACTCTCAAGTATCCTTTGATTCTCTTAAAGTAAAATTGATAATAGCCAGACTTGCAGTATAATTGTATTTTACAATTGTTTTTAACTGCCCTATTTACAAGCATCAGTTGTAAATTCCTATATTACTTCGATTACTTTAAAATTGGTACATACCTCAGTTTTCTGTGCAATGTCATTCATGGTCACGGTATTCCGCTCTGCACCTGGTATGTTTAAGATTGCTTTCAGTTTCTACCTGAAAGAAACAGTTCTAGTTATATTCCTTTCTTTTCCTTTTAAATGATGCTTTGACCATCTTCCTGTAAATAAGTTTGCATGGGCTGAAAATGTATCACAATTTCATTTGGTCCTTTGAGGTTCACAAAGAAATGAATAGGTTCTAAGTATGCAACAGTAATTAAAAGAACAAGCTTATGATTCACTATTCATGCTCATACCCCCCTACATAGTCCCAGATATTGGTTTTTAATTTCCATTTTAAAAAGAAAGTCCAAGCTCTCAGCCAAGCTCTGGCTGCCCTGGCTGGCTGTTACGAAACTGTTTTTCTCAATACTGTGCTAGCAGAAAGGAATGTGCTCTGCACCTCTGCTGCTCCGCTTCAGGCCGAGGTCTGAGCCAGCGAGCTCAGGTTGCAAGAAGTCTGCAGAACGCTCGGGCCAAACACAGCCTGCTGGAGATGCTGCATTGCCTTTGTATGGCTTCGGTAGAGAAGCAGTGCTTTCTTCCTACTGCTGTTGAGTGTGCAAGAGAATGAAGGTAGGCTTCACTAGGTTTTGCATCTTGACTTACCTTGTGAGGTTACTTATACAAATCTGTAAGAGGAGAAAAATCACAGCCAAAGCCTTTTTTTATGTTTGTTTGCCCCATGCCACATGTATGCAGTTCTGAGGGGATCAAATGTGGGATGTGACCGTTCAGTTAGAAGAATTCCCCATTCCCCTTTTTATTAGATAGAAACATTTCAGGAGTAACTAAAAATGGTCTGGTACTATAGATAGTATAAGTGTCATGTCACACAAGGATGTGACCAAAAATGGCAGTATTCCCTGTTTCTAGAGGCCAAACCATCACTTTGTGAATGAATTGAATGTGACTGGGGTGTAATGAGAGCAGACAAGTTATATTGTGGTTTTATTCAAACCTAAAAGAAGAGTCCTAGCCCATGGATGGTAGTCATTTAGTAATCCTATTTATAGCTGTGATTCGAGGAAGTGAATCTTCACGAAACTGTGCTTTGATTCTGTCAGTTCTCAGACTCCATAATTACTCCTTGGAAAAAAACAAACAAACGTGTTTCATCTGAGCTGATGTAAACATTTTTCACTTAGTGTTCTTTCAGCAAAAGTTATAAAACAGAAGTCTTTCAGTAGGCACTAACCTGACTTTGAAGCTTTGCAGTTAAGACTTAAAGATTTCTGGCAAAACCATAAGCAAGTAATTCCTAGAAGACACTTGGTTTCCTGAGTCAAGATGATCATTGTGGCTGATGTCTTTGGAAATCAAATTTATTTGAATAGAACCATAATGATTATTATCACAAGAAACATGTTAATGGCTCAATTACACCTTCAGTATTTTTTGGTAGTGTGGAACAGAATCTGCTTTGCTTTAATGTATGACAGCTTATTCCTGACTCCCTTTCTCCTGCTATATCAAGGAAAGCCCCAACTTTGCAATGAGGTCAGTATAGGTTCCAAATTCTTCCTATGCACGGTACATTGAGGAACTGACATCCCCTACCAATCAGTGTTAGGCACGTACAAGACTGAAAAATATTATTATTCCATGAAATAATTACAAAAAAGACTTTCCACATGAGTACGATCTGAACTGAGATATATTGATGTAGAAATGACACTTCCTTGAAAAATTAAAAAAGAATGCATTTTATGAGTACTAATTTTTGTGTGTAGGATCTTTGTGGGAAGAAAAGAAAAAAAAAAAAAAAAGGCAAAAAAAAAAAGAGAAAAAGCTCAAAATGAGCCAGACAAGTTGTTTTTGTTTTTCCAAAAGAAGATGGAGAAATATGCAAAACAGAAAATACATTGCAATCCTAATGATGTAAGGAATGAAGGCACTCTGATTCTTTTTTTGTTACATTTTTCCCCTCAAAATAAGATGGGAATGGCAGGGTACGTTACGTTTAATTAAATATAACTTTAAGTTTTCTCATTCTTAATTATGAACAGACTACAAATGTGGGAAATTTTATGTGGCATTAAAAATAATGAGCTTTAGGAATTGTCTTTATGTAGGCTCTTCAAAAATACACAAAAGGCATCCACAGTGGCTGGTGCTGCTTTAGCTATACAGATTGAATGAAATTCTTAGATATCCCAAGATATCTAAGCCAGAGCAGTCACAAATATGAAATAGGAGTGTTTGGCTTCCACACCCTGCCCTAACTGACAAATCCTGAATTCTGGAAATTCATCTTCAACATCTGGCTTCTCATTTTCAAACGAGTATGTAAAGTCATTGTCCAAATCAGACTGACAAATATGTTTTTGTAAAGATCATCTTTGTAGAGTGATATATATAGAATGCCTTTCTGTTTGTCACTTGTGAACACAGAAGTACTAAATGTAAGCTCCTACTTAATTTCAGATAAGCGATAGCATATTACAATTCTGTTGTGTCTAGAAAGACAGATAACTTTGGAAGCACTCTTGGCCTAAAGGTCCCTATTGCCATGGATGTCCAGCCTTTTGTCTTGCCTGGGCTGCACTGAGTGAAGAGGGAATTATCGTGGGCCGGCTACATGTTGGTTGATCCAAAAGTAATGCCTCCTATTTATCTCCATGAAAAAGACAACCAATACAAAGAGCACTATAACAGTTTGATAGAAAAATTCTCAGCTACAAAATGCTATTTTTCAATATAGTCACCACCATTAGCTGTGCAATTTTACCCTGCATGCTGTGGTCATAAAAATCTTCACCAGTGGAGTTGATCCATTACAACCACTGCTAAAACACCATCCACCACTTCACTGTGCCAGCATCCACTGTTTGGTCTCCATCAGCATTCAGCTAGTGTCAATGAGTGCCATTTTTTCCACATGGAGGAATACAATTACACACATTGACTTGGAAGTGTGCATGAAGCCAGAGGCCATTTGGTCAGACTGCCCCCCTGCTGCCATCTGTCACGCAACAACAACATGTTACAGAATATTGGTGAGAAGCTTCAGCCTCTATTGCCATCCCTCCAACATCTGCCTCTGATGTCATGGGACAATGTAATAAAATAGCAGGCATTACCTTCCGAGCAGCCCTCATAGAATATATATTTAATGTATATAAAGTAACAAAACTTAATTGCTTAATGCTTTTTATTAAAACATATATAAAAGAGAGCTACAAAACCATAAAACTAGTGATATGTGACCTTGTTTTTGTGAAACTAACATGTCAGTCTGGTTTGATGGCAGTGGTTGCAATTCTTAGTGAGCTCTCAAGGTGTTCATCAGAGATGATGGATGAAATCTTACTCTTGCTGTGCTTCATCCTTCAGTTGCTCACAAATGTACGTACAGCCTAAAAGCAATGGCACGAGGAAGGCATGACTGTGAAGTGAGGGATATCTCCTTCTGGTAAGAGAGGGCTTATAAAAGTCTGGTAAAGAGACATGATCAAATTTTTTATTGCAACTCTATAGATTACTTGTGAATTTCCAAATGAAATATCTTTATGCTGACTGAAAATGGACTCACAAATAAACAAAAAAAAATTGATATATATATATTTTTTTTTTTTGCAATCTTGAAACCTCTTCTCAAATTCCTGTATCAAAATGGAAAGCACTGCTGCATATTTTTTGAGGTTCACAGGACTGTGTTCAGCCAGTGTATCAAAATCCATAAGCATATTTGCCATAACGTGAGCTGGCACCACACTGCACCCCATGCCCTGATTTCAGCCCAGGACAGCAGGTTGGACGTGTCTGCTACATGCTGTAATGTACGTTTGTATATTGTGCTGTCAAGTTTGGGTGTTTTAAGAGTTTATCTTACTTCACATATGTAAGTGATATCCCATAGTAATCAGTATGACTTAAAACTAATTAAGACCCTTTCACTTCTTCATTCTTCTATGCAGGTCTGAGAGAAGCCTTAATACAAGGCTGGAGCAAAAAGTAAGTCCCAAATTTAATCTCTCGTGAGGAGTGACTCCATTTCACTTAAAGTACTCCAAGCGATGTCCAAATGCTCATTGAACTCCATCAGGCTTGGGGCCGTGCCCACAGCCCCTTGGTGCAGACCCTTTCCCTAACTCCCAGCTGCTCCTCCCCTGACACAGCTCCATGCTGTTCCCTCTGGCCCTGTTTCTGTCACAGAGGGCAGAGCTCAGAACTGCCCTCTGCTCCCTGTGAGGAGTTGCATGCCATGAGGCCTCTCCTCAGCTCTGCACTGAGCAAACCACGGGACTTCAGTTGCTCCCCATATATCTTGCCCTGCAGACCCTTCACTATCTTCACAAAGCTCGTTTGGATGCTCTCTAGTTGTTTTACATCCTTATATTGTGATGACCAAACAAGCATATGGTGCTTGAGGTGAGGAGAAGAGTGGGACAATCCCTTCCTTCATCCGCTGTCAGTGCTGGGCCTGGTGCACCACATCCTTGTAAATTCCCGCTCTCTGAACTTCCAGATATGTGCTAGTCTAACTTGTTGTGGGCCTTCAAGATGGTAGATACATCTCTGCCATTTGGAATACTGCCATATCTCCTCTTACTTAAGGTCACTTTCCAATCCTTTGGCATCACCTAACTGTTAATGTGCTTGAAGGTTAGCCAGCTGGCTCCAATACATTTTGCAGCTGTAAGTCATCCTGCCTCCACCTTTGATGCCAATAGATATGGATGTAAAGCAGTAGGTCCTCACTACACATGATACAGCCCATGTTTGCCCCCTCATCCCTCTTCATGCCAGTTACACCTCAAACACGAACAGCAGCAGGACCTTGCTTCAGGGACCCCTTGAGCAGTTTCCTTCAAGGTCAGGGAGCCCAAAAGCCTACAAATTGTGGAAGAATAATTCCCTCATCATCTACTGATATCTTTGCAGAAAGCACGTGCTAATTTTCCAACTCAAGAAACTTTGACATACTATTTTCTAACAATAGCAACTTTTAAGTAAGATACTATTTAATACAAGCAATTTTTATTCTTCAGGGCAGCAAGGGTCTACATGTGTGTGTACTTACTTCAGAAGACATTTGTCCTTCTATTATGAATTTGTCCAAAAACTTAAGATTCACTCTAGTCTTTTATTTCCTGAGATCATCATATCAGAGAAAAGTCATAGGAGCTCCTCAACAAAGATTTCCACTCCGAAAATGCCAAGATTATAATATTGAACATAACTGACCAAAAAGTGAAGGCGTTTCTTTTCCCATCCAATCTCATCCCCTTAGTACTCACATCACACTGTTCACATCATTTTTTTCTCACATTTTACCTCCCTAAGCTTAAGATATATCTCAGGAAATGTTAAGTCTGGCATTTTCACGTTTGTACTGAAAATGCTAGATTGCAGTTCCATCTTTAGAAGAGGTATACCTCAGGATTTTTCTAGAAGGAAAATTTAACCTCCAACATTAGACCAATGGTCTCATATTTGGAATTGTGTGGAAGAGAAAGCACCATTATGAGCATGGCTTGACTGGCTGTAATGCAAAGCCGTCTCTTGAAAGTTTCAAGTCAAAACGTAGTACAAAACCAATAACGTCCAGAAAACTAGGCAACAGATCAGAAATACACAGAGAAGACGAATGTGTCTGTTTTCAAGCACGTTGTTTGCATACTCTCAATGGTTATGCCGTCAGCTCCGGTGATATGTCTCAATTTGTTATGATTGTTGCACTTCAGCTTTTCACACAGACCTCCTAAAACCTTACTCGAGGCAAAACATTCTAAAACTGAACAAATTAAAACCATTAAGGGGACACAAGAGGTTTGATAGCTCCTAAGTCCCGAAATCTACCTACTTAAATATAACTTATTTTTATTTCACTGGAATAATTAACATCCTCACGTGAGAGATGCAGAGAAATACAAGTGTTTTCCTACTCTTTACAAATAGGAGTACAAAGCCAGGACTTAAAATAACCGTGGAGTTGCTCTGTGATTTCTCCTTTCAGGAGGCCCCCCTGCCGTCTTCCTGGCTACTGTGAGTTATAAATAAGCCCTCTGCAGCACGGTCTAAGTTACAGTTACCATCTGTCTCTCTTTGTGATCCACTTGCAGGGAAGACTCCATTATATAAGAAAACCATATTGTGAGACTTGGAAACTTAGCACTTGCAGCCAAAACACTTAAGAGGGGAAAACACAGGCCGTAATGCTAAAGTATTTAAAGAAGGATTAACTAGAACTGGAAAGAGGAGGGGAAGGTGAGCAAGGCTCACCATTTCTGTCCCTGCTGCAACTTCTCTGGTATGACACTACCAGTTGCTGTACTAAATTACAGATACTAAAGTAGATTCTAAAATTATCGGGCACGGGGGAAGGTCCTGAGCTGGTATAAACTGTCAGCTCCTCTGCCGCCAATGAGCAATGACAATTAACACCAGTTGCCCAGCCATTACTTTTTGTAGAATACAAAACTACTTCCTCTCAGTTGTATTTAATTCATGAAATCTTTACGATTAAAGACTTATTAATAAGGACTTACCAAAAACTGACTCAGATAGCTCTACTTCATCTACAACCTTTTCCTCCCTCTTTCAAATTATTGCACTTTGAGTCTTCCGTTACAGCAGAACGGCCTTTGCAGATATTATGCTGTTTATTAAAATGCACTTAGTAGAAGCTATTTTGAATATGTTTATACAACTCTAAATACTCTTAATGTGACAGTGCCACGCAGCCCAGCTGCTATGTTAGAAAAACAAAATCACCCCTCTCTGTGGAAGAGGTCTGCCCCTTAATTCCTTCGTCCTTTCAGGTGCTATTATGGGTAGGCACACCCCAGAAAAACTGGGGCCCAGGGAAGCGCTGTTGAGATATTCAGGCCCACGATTCCATGTTCCAGACATCTGCTGATCTTGATTATGAGGCACAGTAAATAGTGAAGTCAGATCCCCAAGAGAAAAATGCATGTTTTGCCCCATGCCACAGTTCCTCCAGCCCCTGCTGCATCCCAGAAGCTGAAGAGAAACCCTAAGATTTGAGCTCAACTCCTGCTGTCGTCACTGACAGACTTGGAAAGCGGGCACAGAAATGTGGGACAAAACGCTGCGCGTGAGGTACGGCTGCAGTTTGCCTCTTCCCATCTCAGATGACAGCACACAGCCTACGCACTGCTTCCCTGACACACGGATCCTTCACCACATGGAGTGAGCTCCACTGACCATCTCCACTCTACTGAGCGCTGGGCCAATGTCTGAGGGCAGTGCCTTCGCCGAGGACACGGCCACCCCAGAGCACAGCAGGGCTCACCCCGAGCGCTCCCTGAGCTCACCTCAGCTTTCCTCATCTCGTTTCCAGCTCGGCTGCGGCACCATTCCTTGCTAAGAGAGCTACAAGGCAGAACGTCCACGTGCTGTAAATTATGGATTATCTGACAGAGGAAAACACCCATGTATGGCATTCCAGACACGGCCAGAGAAAGCGTTTCTTGGGGATGCGTCCTGAACTGTCTGCCCAGTTCTTGTATTTCGCTGAGGGTTTCCTGCACATACCAGATGCGTTCCCATGTTGGTGTGTATTCCGTAGTGCAACTGGCCCTCCTGTAGGACTAATTATCATTTCACAATTTCGTTTCACGAGGCATTTTTCTAAGAGACCCGAGGACAACAGCACTGCTCTGTAACACAGACGCACACTGACTGGCTCCAGAACGGTGCTGCGTTCCCCTCGGCGTTTTCTTCGCGAATGTTCACTGTATCGACAGAAGCTCTTACATACCCAAGCCAAAACCGTTAACAAATCGTTGGTAAGCTGTCAGAGGACCGCACCATTTCCCCCGAGCCACGCTGCCTTACAGCGGCAGAAGCACGGCAGCCGCTAACAAACAGCACTGCGCTCAAAAGCGAACGAGCGGCACGGCTCACAAACAGCTCGGCGCTCACGGGCAGCTCGGCGCTCGCGGGCAGCTCGGCGCTCACAAACGCGCAGCCCGGCGCTGGCCCGGTGCGCTCGCGCGGAGCCACGGGGCTCACGGCCGCGCGGGATTTCCGACCGCACCGCTCCGCGGGAAGCAGCGGCAGAGCGCGGCCCCGTGCCGCCCCGGAGCTCCTTCCCCGGGGCGCTCCGGCCCCTTCCACAGCCCTCCGCCGCCCCCGGAGGCGTCTCGGGGCCCCGCGGTGCCCGGTGCCGCTCCGCCCGCGCTGCGGAACCCACCGACCCTCCGCCGCCCCTCTCACAGGGGACGCGGCGAACCCCGGTCCGACGGGAGCCCCTCCGCTCCTTACCTGGGAGCGCTGCCCCGCCGCTGCGTCTCGGCGTAACCCCGGCGGAGCGGGCGGGAGCGGTGGCGGCTGCGGAGCGCCCCTTGGCTGCGGCCGCCGCTCCGCCGCTGCAACTTTCCATAAAAGTCGCGGCGCGCGGCCGGCGCCCGCATTCCAGGCGAGCCCCGCGGCGCGGCAGCTGTCCCGCCTCAGCCTCAGCCCC
>JAOWBP010004015.1:23334809-23367158 GCA_028571105.1 Tragopan temminckii
AAAAAAAAAAAAAAAAAAAAAAAAGAGAGAGATACCTTTGGCCAGAATACCACGAGATGTCATTAAGAAGCTTAGGGAACACACCTTCCTCCAATATCCAAAAGAAATACTGAAGGACATTTTTAAAGCTCCACATTATCTGTTACCTCTTATGCTATCTACTATCTATTAAAATTTCAAAAGTGGTAGATTTCTCTACTGCACAACCTTTCTTAGCAACAAAACAAGTTATTGTAGAATTATTAGCTTATTTTACACAGCAAAACAGAAGTTCTCTTGCTCTAGAAGCACTGTGCAAATATTTGTTTACTCATCTACTTAATTTCTTAGAAGGCAGATTTTGAGAAAACACACAGTAATTCTGCAAGTGAGAAAACCATCACAGCTGCACATTACAAAATCAAGTCAGGAAGGGAACTGAAAGAATGTTGGAGTTGGCACTGTTCAGGGTTAGCCCACCCATTAAGGACAAAAAATCCCACAGTGGTAATTATCTCAACAGAAGTGATATTTAACAAGGGAAAACAGAGGAAAGTGTGCTTCAGATGTATGGGTTTCAAGGAGATCAGCACTAAGCGTCATCAGGGGAAACAGAAGCAATTCTAGCTATTGATAAAGGTCATCAGATTTGCTCAAGAATGATGAAAATAAGAGTCTAACACTTGAACACAATAACACTTAAGATGCTATTTCTCTCTAATTGGCTAAATTTAATCTTCTGTCTGTCTGGAAGGTCCAAGACTAAGAAATACACTGCCTTCAAGAATGTGAAAGATTGAAGACTCACACATACATTAAGCATCTCAAACATTACCAAAAAAATTGGTAAAAAATTCCAAAATTAGCACTCACTTATCTTTAGCTGATCACAAACAGAACTAGAAGAGCACAATACTACACAAGTGTTTCCATTAGCCCAAGGCATTATATTCACTTTGTAGTCATTAGTGTTACATGCTACTGGCTTGTCCCACAGCTTAACAAAGAATCATTATCCCATTTTATAATAAAAAGACATTAAGGACACAGACATTTCACATCTTCAAAGAAGAGACAAAGACATGAAAGACATAGCCTGTAGTAACTTCAACACAACACAGTCAACAAGTATTAATTAACTTATTTATTTGCATAGCTGGCTGGTACACCTAGCCAACTTCACAATAACAAAGGAAATAGAAAAAAAAATAGTTCAAGCTCCAACTACTGTTTCACAAGAACAAAGAGTTAAGCACGAAAACAAAGCTTACATTTTTCCCAAGCTATTTTACTTCTCCTCCTCCCCCAGTTAACATCACTAAACTAACAGAAAGCATGTGCTAAGTCTCGCAAACAGATCTTTCTCAGTAGAAAGTTTCACCTCACTCTAATTTTATAGTGCCATTTACCTAGAAGCACACAGAAATTTCAACTCCGTGGAAATTGAATGTATTAGTCTTAAAAGTCTTCTAAACTCCAAAGAGCTATATAAAGGAAAAAAACTAGCAAGTGTTTTCAGCTTCCTTTGGTGGAGTTATCTGGATGGGAGACACAGGATAATCCGTCCTCAGCAGCAGCACCATACCTCAAGGTGTTTCTGCAGATTTTCCTATTGCTTATTCTCATCATACTGCAAAGATCCTAATTATAAACAGCCACAACTGAAGGGACCAATGAGAAACCTGGAACTTCTTAAGGCAGCATGGAACTACAAGGCAAGGAACAAGAAACGACAGCAGGGCACAGTTTCTGATGCAGCTCGTTCAGAGTTGCAGAACTCAATGGATTCCCCCCCTGCACACAGCCCAAAGCCAGGCCAAGCCCAAATCAACCATCCCTCAAATAAAGAGCTTATCCACATAAATACAATCACTTAAGGCTGAAAGAATCCAACCATCCTTCAGTTTGAAAGCAGAGTTTATTTTTTTAAGCACTGAGTTAACACAGTCTGCGAAGAAGGTAGTTTGATGGATACAGAGTAGAGCAAAGCGATCCCTTAGCTGTCGTACTGCTTAGCTTCCCTTTAGTCCCTTAGCTACAGTAGGTAAACAGACATTCTATGACCTTATCTAGAGGCGAAGCCTTTCCAGCACCGTCATCCATACTCAGCGTGTCATTTCATTCCCAACTCGGTCACAAGACCCAAACAGGGCCCAGACAAAGCCCCGCTAACTCCCCTTTCCCCTCATTAAAGCTTACGCTTGCTCAGCCACGAAAAGCAAGTCCCCCCGCCCCTCAGTTATCAAACCCGTGCAGCAACAGCGAGCTGTGCGAGAACGGCTCAGAAATAACTGCGGGCGCCGCAGGAAGAGAACCGAGCGGCGTTAGAGAAAAGCCCGCCCCGCGGCGCCGTTACTTGGCAGAGCCCACAGCCGTTCCGCCGAGTGACGCACCGCGCTGAACGGCTCACAGCCCGGTACCACAGCCCAGCTGGGACCCCTCCTGCCACCACCGGACCCCGAGGCTTCTCCCCCAGAATAAGCTTTTATTATTCTACGCAGCCGTCCCGCCGCGAGCACACCGAACGACCGCGCACCGACCCGACGAGCAGCCGCGGCGCTCGGGGTCGAGGAAAGCACCGCTGCCACCCGCACCGCCCGCTCCTCCGACGGCCAGGAAACCTGTCGGGAAGGAACCGAGGCGCCAGGGCGCTGAACGTCTCCCCAGGCGCTGCCTAACGCTGGCGGACTGCCAAGCCGCAGAGCTGCCCGTCGCCCTCCAACCCCCGCCCGCCACCTCCCTCACGCACTCACCAGTGACGCCGCCTCAACCGCTCCCCGGCCCGGCCCTGCCCTGCTCCCAGCAACCTCCGCGCGCCGCTCTTACTCGCGAGCCCGCGACGAAATCACGCGAGAGTCGCCCACGGCGCAGCTGTTACCACGTGACGTTTCTAGCCCTATCGCCGCGCGCCTGCTAAACCTCGCGTCGCTCTAGAAACATCACGGGCTCTTCGCCCGGCCCGCCGCTGCTGAAGGGCACCCCCTGGAGGCCCCTCCGGCGGTTCGGAAGAGTAAGGCCGCGCGCCTCCGATGAAATCTCGCCCTTCCCCGCCCCAGGTCTCGCGAGGTTCTCCCGCTCTTCCTCCCCCCTCCCCGAGCACGATGCAGCGCAGGAATGTGAAAGGCTCCCGCCCGCCGCCATTTTCTTTCTTTCTTGGCAGGCAGCGAGCGGGGCAGGAAGCGGTGGCGGAGCGAGTATGGCGGACTATTCCACGGTGCCCCCTCCTGCTTCGGGCGCGCCCGGGGGAGGCGGCGGTGGAGGTGGAGGAGTGAACGATGCCTTTAAAGACGCGCTGCAGAGAGCTAGGCAGGTGTGTGAGGAACGTGGCTCTGCAAATCAATGGGCGCTCAGGGCAGCTCCCGGCCGGGCCTCGGCGCCTGAGCTCGGCGGGGGGCGGCGAGGAGGGGCCCTCCGCCAGTTCCTCAGCGCGGTGGGGGGGGAGCAGCGTTGTCCCGTCCCCACACCTCCCTCCGCGCCGCCAGTCCGCCCTCCTCGGGGCGGCGAAAGGTTTCCCGGTCAGCCTCCGGCCGCCTCCGCTCCGCCATTGCTCGCGGGGCTCCGCGCCGCCGCGGGGCCTGAGGGGAGGCGAAATCTCGGCGGGCGCGGCGCCTTATCGCGGCCCGGGCTCGGCGCGGGAGGGCGGCTCCGTGCTCGGCCCCGTATTGTGTCCCCTGAGGCGCCCGCGCTGCCCGCCGACCTGCTCAGACCGGTTGGGAAGGCGCGGACTGAGGGCTGCGATTCGGAAATTCTTCAGCCCGAAGTTGCCTTTGTAGCTGTTGCGCTACGGGCGATGCTTTCATGATTTCTCGGGCAAAATTTTCGCCTCGTCCGGTAATAACCGATCGCGGTTTGGGCAACGTTTGAAGAGCTGGCGTAGTCGGGACTGGCTCCAGCAGTCGAGCTCTCCGACATGCCGCAGTGTTTCTTGAAGAACGGACAGGAAAGGAAAAGCACCTTTTAGAAGGGGGAAAAAAGAAAAAAAAAAAGTTTTTATTATTTGAAGAGTAGGGGCTGTTCAACCGATTAAATAATGTAGAAAGCTTTGGCGTTAAAGGATGGCCGCGGTCTCCTGGAGTACACTAAAAAATTAACCTTTCTTTGCACAGCTGTTTTAGCAGCAGCCTGCCATTTACTTGTTTTGGGTTGTTGTAGTTTGTATCATCTGAAGAGCTTAACGTTATTCAGACGATCTACTTTTTGTTGTTATTGCTTTTTCCCTCACATCTGCCTTTTGTTTAGATTGCAGCAAAAATTGGAGGAGATGCTGGTACATCCATGAATTCCAATGACTACGGTTATGGAGGACAAAAAAGACCTCTCGAGGATGGAGGTATGCACTCCTTACTGCTGCATGTATTTTTGCTCAGTGTGGCCAGGGTGCCAGAAAGATTTCAGGTGCTGTTTTTTGTTTTGTTTTCCATAGCACAGTAGAAAAGCATTTTGTTCCCTTTATAGATCATGACATGCTTTTTCATTTTCAGTTCAATGGGGAAACTTCTTTTAAACCACATAAGCCTGCTTTAAAATACTTTAAAGTGTGGCTTTAAAACTATTAAGAAAAAAATGTGTGCTGGGGATGGGAGCAGATAATTTTGTGGCTGAGAAACGCTTGTTTACAGGTATGTCGTTGAAGTCTACTGTTTCTTACATCTGACAGATTGCAGTTTCCGAATGGTAATTAGAATAAGAAGTGGCCACTCTTTGGGTTGTTTCATTTACTTTATTATCACACAGGTTCAATTAATAGTATTAATGAATTTTATTGTAAAAGCATAGAACTTCAAAAAAAGACAGGAAGGTAAACTTTTTACTTTGTAGACATTTTCACTTAGTCTAATATTAAAGTATATAATATATACGAGATCATAGTTAAGTCTCCTAGTTTGTTGCAGATTTTTGGATTTCCTTTATACTGTAATAAAGATTTCTCCTGAAGTGTGTGTGTGTGTCCTCTTCTGTCTCTTACTAAGCAGCCAGTTTTAACTGAACAGGATTTGATATGTTTAGTGAACTTACAAAATCCTGGCTAAAATATGGAAAGAAATCTCTGAACTTGTTGAAATGTTCTCGTAGGTCTTACAAAAGGGCAATGCTTTTTTTTTTTTTTTTTTCCTTTGAGAGGATTGAAACTCAGTCTACAGAATGTAACTAAGGCTTTATATCAGGAGTTCTTGTGTCCTGTAATAAAGTTTTTTTTCTATTGATGGTGAGGTTTTTAATATACAAAAATGAGCTAATGATGCTTCAGATGATATATGTAATGTATTCTTTTTATTTTATGTGTAGATGGCTCTTGGACAAGTCCGAGCAGTACAACACACTGGGAGGGAATGCCCTCTCCTTTTAAAGGCAGGAATTTTTATTTATTACCTGTGTTTAGTATGTAAACATGACATAAACTAGTGGATCTTTCTGGATAGACACAAATATTTCTTGGAATATGTGTCTTGAATTTTTGCTGCACATAAATTATGGTGGTTCATATAACCTATATTTTGGGGTGGGAAGGAAGCATCTGAAATCTATCCTTTCAGATAAAGGTGAATTATGCCTTTTATTCCTTTACTGTACAAAAAGGATTTGGATGGTAGTGATGTAGTTGCTTTGAATCTGCTTTTTTTTTTTTTACTTTTGAAGTTTTATGCTATGAAATGCTTGATATTTGGATAGGAGTTTTGTTCCAACATCCAGGTTGAGATTGCATTGCTGTGTGATACTGTTGTGTTTTCAAATGTTTGATCTAGACTTGTAGTCATTGTCAGATTTTTTTTTCTTTAAATTGTTGTTAGTTTTTGTATGGATTTTTTTTTAAACTATAGAAGCATCATTAGCTTGAGCAACCAATAGACCTAAACTTTGTTCCTTGTCTTAGTTAAGTTTCAGTGACTGGGTATCTGAGTGATCTACTGTGTGTTCTAAAAACTCCTCCTTTTGTTTAACTACTGAATAGATACACAGAAAAACCTAACATCTTTTCAGCTGTACTAACCAAGTGCTGAGTGCTCGTGAGATTCTTTCTTCTGTTCAGATGATCAACTCCCTGAAATTGGAGAAAAATAAAAAAGAAAAAATAAAAAAGGGGGACTAAAATACACTGGAAAGTTGCACTTCACACTAAAAGGTGTTAACAGTTCTTGAATTTCTTGGCAAAATATTTAAAAAATCTTAATTTTGCAGATCAGCCAGATGCTAAGAAAGTTGCTCCTCAGAATGATTGTAAGTAGTTTTTATTTTGTTGGGAAAAAAAAAAAATCCTAAACAAGTGTAGTATTTTCAGAATGACAGTTTCAAACTGTGTTCTGGTAGGTGCTACTTTAATCAGATCAAAAGAATGGCTGGGGGGTTATGCCTTCCTTCTTTAAAGCTGTGCAAATCTGCTTGGTAAAACTGATATGTTAGCAACAATTGAGAATATTTTTGTTACATTTTTAAACTCCTCGATAAGACTTCTTAAAAAGTCAGTTTGGAGAGACGCCTGTGCGGATGAATTTTATCAAACAAAAAGCTGTAAAATATAGCATTTTCTTGAATTTAATTTTCAAAACTTGCTTTATAGCTTTTGGAAATCAGCTACCACCAATGCATCAACAACAAAGGTAAGAGTTAACACTACATCTTATGGAAAGTTTTCCATTGTACTGAAAGAAAGCAATTTCAAGAAATTCTTTTGGAAAAGCGATACTGATGCATAAAACAGTTACTCCATGTTTATGTCATACATTAAAATTTAGCTGCAGCATTCCCACGCCAAACCTTTAAAATGCATCTGGTAATATCTTGCTGTCTGTCTTGGCAGCCAATGCTGCACATCAAAAATAGTAGGAGGAAAATGAATTGCTTTTCCTTAGTACTGTTAGCAAAAGTTGGAAGTAGATCTGAAGGGAAAGAAGCTTGGTGTTGTCTTAGTAATAGATTTAAAAAATAAATAGGGATAGAGTTAACACAGCTTATCATTCAGTCAGCTGCTTTTGGTACGACTTCAGTTTTCGTTACTTGTTCCTAAACAAATGCATCCAAAGTATTCTGTCCTTTGCTGTTGAGGGACATATAGCTGAAACTATTTTAATGATACACTGGCCTTTTCTGTACTCCATGCCAGTTAATAAAGAGAATAAAGGAAAGAATCAATTGATTCATGTTAAATTTGTTCTGGTCACATTTGAATATTCTTCATTTGCTTGCCGTTATGCTTGTGTTAGTGAGAGGCATGAATGCCAAGTTAGTGGTTGGAGCACTGACTTCCTTCCTCTAGTTTAGTGGGATGTTATCTCTAAATTTAGTGCTTCTTTGGTCTCTGTATGCTCACTATCTTTGTTTGATTTAACCTTCTCTACAGGTCTGTGATGACGGAGGAGTACAAAGTTCCAGATGGAATGGTTGGATTCAGTAAGTAGTCTGACTATAGTATTGCATTATAGCGAGGGATTTTAGCAGATGCTGTTAATACAAATATCTTTCTCTATTTTCTTTCTCCAAGTCATTGGCAGAGGTGGAGAGCAGATCTCACGCATACAGCAAGAGTCAGGATGTAAAATACAGATTGCACCTGGTAACTATTTGTTTGGGTTTTTTTTGTCTGGTTGCCTTCATCCATACCTTCATTTAAAGTACATTTTAATTCACATGCTAATCACGGTTATCACAGATTAAAGAAGCACAAAGTAGTGTAATAGAAAGAACTCTTTACTTCAGTGACCTTCCAGTTTATGTATTATGTCTAGCTTCATCAACTCTTACTGCTAAATTGATTTTATTTTATAACCCTAGATAGTGGGGGCCTGCCTGAGAGATCATGCATGCTAACTGGAACTCCAGAATCTGTTCAGTAAGTAAAATAAATACCTGATACTCATACTTAAATATGCAGTATGTTTCATTTTTTTAGATCTAATGTTTAGGTACTGTTTATTTCCATTGAAGAGGCCATCTAGTGCTAACTATGTACAAAATCCCTGATACTGCAGTCAGATCCCTCACTATACTTGTGGCTTTAAGACAAAAGTATGTATATAATTAATATTATAAGTTTAGTACTTAAATTTCTAAGTCCAAAACATGTTTTTGGTGGTGTTTATCTAACTGTACACATCTTGAGGATGAAATGCATAACTGAATGATAAAAAATTTTAAAAAAAAATCTAATATGCAAAAAATGAAACTCAATTGCAATTCAAAAGATTAAGGAGAAGAGTAATATTTAAGAGAAGGGGTTACTCAAAGTGCAGTTTAACAGTTCTTAAGTCTGTATTTGGTGTGAACTGTATAACCAGAGGTACAAAAGTAATGCCAATCAGCAAAATACACTTCAGCCTTCCTGTGTTGAGAGAAGGTGATAGCAAAATCATTTTATACTGGGACAAAAGTTTCATGCTTACCTGAAGACTTGGTTATCTTGGCTTGGCTAGAAATGATCTTAGCTGTGTTAGAATACTTGGTAGTGCCTCATTAGCTGCTCCCACTTTATAGTTTCAGGTAAGGCCTACAGCTACCTGTTGTTCCGTTGTTGAAGTAGCATGGCATTCACCTTGTACCTTGCAGCTAAGTATGCTGCTGTTCGTAATGTCATTCCTTTATGGGAGTTTCCTTTCTAATTATAGTCTATTCAGCTCACGTGTTATAAGGAAGAGTTTGTACCTCGTGTTAGTGCTGTAGTAATGATTTTATGCTGGCACTTGACTGTATGTGAAGTGTCTGCTTTTCTTGTAATGGTTAGAAGTAGCGATACTTTTACATTTCATGCAGAATCAAAAAGCAACTATGACTGTACTGGATATTAATGCTAGGTTTATTATTGTCGTTTTTATTTCTTTTACCTTGTTTGTAAGTGTTAGCATCAGATGCTCTAAAATTAGCTGCTTGTAGGTGAAAGAAAAAGTTCCGTCACATTAGGTTGCCCAAACTAATTACTGAAGTTAAGAGTGAAGTTAGAATAAACTTTTGTTTTTTGTGATTTTAATACACTGGGCAAGAATAAACTGACTATGTCAACTCTCAAGTTAATGCTGAAAGTTTTAATAGTATTTTTAAGGATGAGGTTTCCATCTTTTTTTCCTGAATTATGTTTTCTCTATGTAATTCAGGCAAAACAGCCCTTCTCCTCAGAACTTCTTTCAATCCATTCTCCGCCTTGCCTGTGTTTGTGCTTGAGATTACCCTTATCCGGCTGGTTAGGAGATAGTGATCTTAATGATGGTTAATTTCCACAAACTTTGCAAAAATCATCGTCCAACAGAGATATAATACCTTTAACTGTTGAAGAAGCTGTTAGGTGTGTTCTGCATTTTGATGCTAGAATACACACTGGAAAGAGACCTGGGAAAAGGATTAAAAACACTTCTCTTAAGAGAGCTGCATCGTGGTTGATACCAGATTACTACTTTTTTTTTCTTTCAAGATCTTGAAGGAAGTTACACAGGGGTGTGCTTGAGGTCTGGTGAAGTATATGTTTATGAAGCAGCAGGTGTCATTGATGCATTTATGAAACTTAAGTGCCTAAGGGGGTCTAAGATCTTTTAATTGGATTTCTTCTAGAGAGAACAGACATGGGCAAGCGATACTTGCAGGGATAAGTGTATTTATAAGCATGTATGTTCCTTCACAGATCAGCAAAAAGATTACTTGATCAAATAGTTGAAAAGGGAAGACCTGCACCTGGCTTTCATCATGGTGATGGACCTGGAAACGCAGTCCAAGAAATTATGATTCCAGCAAGTAAAGCAGGATTAGTTATTGGTAAAGGTGGAGAGACAATTAAGCAATTACAGGTACGTATGTGTCTGTTTTTTAAGTGTGTGGTAGTATTAGATCTGGATTTGAGTGAGTATTGACCTCCCTTTTGTTGAATAGGAGCGAGCAGGTGTCAAAATGGTCATGATTCAAGATGGTCCACAAAACACTGGTGCTGACAAGCCCCTTAGAATAACTGGAGACCCTTATAAAGTTCAAGTAAGGAGTCCTTCAGAATTAAGAGGATTTTAAAATCGGTGCTGATGTTGCAGTACCTAAATGAACTTTCTTTGTGTTTTTAGCAAGCCAAGGAAATGGTGCTGGAGTTAATTCGTGATCAAGGTGGCTTTAGAGAGGTGCGCAACGAATATGGGTCACGAATAGGAGGAAATGAAGGGATAGACGTAAGCATGGTTGAAAAACTTGTTCACTGTATTTTGAGATGTTAATGTTAAAATGTTAAGTGATTAATATTGTTGAAAGTTTTTGACTAGATTCTGAAAGTAATTGTAGTTTGTGTTTGCTGATTGCTTAAGTTTTGCCTTTAAATGGTGTGCACTATTCATTTTATTGCCAACAGTTCTGAAGAGCCTCAGTTAGCTGGCGAATTTAAGTCTTGTACATGAAAGCAGTAGTTTTATGGCTAAGTATGTAATGGTATATAATGATGGATGTCATTACAGAAATTGGAGTTTGGACATTAGAGTTTATTATTATTTTTATTTAATTCCACCTGTTATGCAGGTTTTGAACTCATAACTTCATCAGAGGTGAAGTTGAAAGTTACACCTACTGAAATCTGCTATTTAGGCCTTTTAGAACTTTACGTTCTTTGCTTGTGGAAAGTGTATTATCTACTGCAATTTCTGCCATTATAAGAATGTGCAGTGCACAGGATTTCCTTCTCTTTGATGTTTTCTTCCATTATTTACTGAGCTTGTGGCTTGATAGTCAATATTAAAAAATAAAATAAAAAATCACTCTTCAAAAAGCCTGAAGTGGCATAGGTCCTGCCTTAGTTTACCATTCTAATATATTACCCTTTAATTTTGTTTAAGGTTCCAATACCACGGTTTGCTGTAGGTATTGTAATTGGAAGGAATGGAGAGATGATAAAAAAGATACAGAATGATGCTGGTGTTAGGATCCAATTTAAGCCAGGTTGGTAGTAAATCTTTATGCTTTTGTGAATAAGTTTTATGGATTACATATACTGGAATTGTTCGTTTTTATTCTAGATGATGGAACAACTCCAGATAGAATAGCCCAAATCACAGGGCCTCCTGACAGATGTCAACATGCTGCAGAAATTATTACAGATCTCCTTCGAAGTGTTCAGGTTGGGTAATACTTAATGTTGTTTAAAATCTCCTATTTGGCTTTTAGAAACCCTCTGTTAAAAATAGTGTGTAACAAGAAAATGTTGTAATGGTATCATCTGAATTTCCTTCAAAATTAAGTCTGGGATATGAATGTTTGCTTTTACCACTGCAGTTTTGGTAATCAAGTTGGCACTGGTAATACTGATTCAAAGACAGAACAGCGGTCGATCTGTTTTAGAGCTGCTTTCTTTGTTGTGTCGTCGTGGTAGCCAGTATGCTGTTAACTTTAATTGAAATTAGTGCTTAAAAACTTTTTTTCATGAGATAGGCCTTGCCACTACATTTTCGGAATGTATATTTGTATATTTGAAACTTCTTGCTATTTTAGTTTATCCTTTCCATTTCAAAGATGAGGAATCTTTGATATGCAGAGTTGTGTAAAACATAATTCAGGTGTTTTGTAAGATTCTACTTTATCAAAACTTGGTAAAACATCAGATCATTTCTGAACAAATGGTGTGATTATTCCAAGCAAGTAACCAGCTGGCATTAATGATTTGTTTGCAGTAATTTTCATAAATGTGCTAATTTGTTACTTTTTGTTTTTAGGCTGGTAACCCTGGTGGACCAGGAGGACCCGGTGGTAGAGGAAGGGGTAGAGGTCAAGGCAACTGGAACATGGGGCCCCCTGGTGGATTACAGGAATTCAATTTTATTGTTCCCACTGGCAAAACTGGATTAATCATTGGCAAAGGCAATGTATCTTTATATGTGCATCTGTGTGTTAAAATAATAATTTTTTCTTTTTGTTTCTATAAATAGCCACACTAAAGAGGTGCTTCAAGAAAAGCCTCTGCATATGGTTCTGTATATAGCATAGCAACACAGTCCCACTGAATTACAACACTTGTAATATTCTTTTCATAGAATGGCTTGATTTGGAAGGAACTTTAAAGATCATCCATTTCAACCCCCTGACATGGGCATGGTTGCCAACTACTAGATCAGACTGCCCAGTGCCCTGTCCAGCCTGGCTGTGAATGCGCCCAGGCATTCAGAATGAGGCATCCAGGACTTCACTGGGCAGCCTGTGCCAGTGCCTCACCATCCTCTGAGTTTAAAAAAAAAAAAATCAAAATTAAAAAAAAATTCTTCTAACATCTAATCTAAATCTCCCCTTTTAGTTTAAAACCATTACCCCTTGTCCTAGCACTATCAGACTTTGGGTAGGAAAGATTCACTTCTGCAAAACACACCTCAGTAGCTAAAAATCAAGCAATCAATTTCTCTAACCCATGTGTTTAACAGTGATAAATACTAAGCTACGTTTGTAGTGTTTGCTAGATTCTTAAATGTGTATTGTACTTGCATTTGAATTTGTTTTATCAGGCTAGTGTTACTGTGTCTGTAAACCACTCTAAAACTGATTTTCAGACATCATGGTGAAGATCTTTTGCAGTGGAATCCTGTGACAGTTTCTTTAGTGTTTATTAAAATCATAACTAATAACTAATAATAAATAAAATCATAACTAATCATTTATTAAGTTAGCGTATGCTTGTAAATGGTGATCTTCTTCTGTGGTTCAGTTCTTGACCTAGCAGATTGATTTATTTTATTTATTCTTAATGTCAAAGGACCTGTTTTGAAACTTTTGTTTCTACTGATGATACAAGTATCTTCTCAGGATTCTCTAAGGGGAAGAGCTGGTTTAGGGGTGTTTGTATTTCTGTTGGTAGTGCACTGCAAAAAAACACAAACATTGCCATATGTTCATTTTCTAGGGAGTTTTATAATCTGACTACTGCTTTATAGTAGGATTAGGCTTTACAGTTGTACTCAATGATAACTGCAGGTACTTTTTGCTATTTGTGACTAATGTTATGTCTTTACATGAGTGGAAAAAGAAGTAAACAACATAGGAAGTGTTCTTTGCTGTTTTTTGTTGTTTTTTTAAGTAACAGTATTGTCTTAAATCATATTTACTGACTTATTGCAATCAATACTTTAGGTACAGTGAAGAGACTTTTTTATGTGCTCTTAAAGTGCTCTTATATGACTCATGCATAAGTGACTTTTCAGTTCTTTATTTTAAACTTTCCTTATGGATGATTTTTTTCTGTTTTGATTGAATCTTAGTATTTTCACTTAATGCATTAATGTTACAAAAGTTGTCTGTTTCATTATAGGTGGTGAAACTATTAAAAGCATAAGCCAACAGTCTGGTGCTAGAATAGAACTTCAAAGAAATCCTCCTCCTAATGCAGATCCAAACATGAAGATGTTTACTATCCGTGGAACACCCCAGCAAATAGATTATGCACGGCAACTTATAGAAGAAAAGATTGGGGTGAGTGTTCAAGTGTGTTTTGCTTTATAACTGGTCTTTTGTGAGATTTTTTTTTCCCTTTATTTCACTTCCAAATTACTTTATCAGGTATTTAGTTGGTTGATAATGAATCGTCTGTGTTGATAGTTAAGTAAAGTTTATTTTTTTAATGGTAAGTTGTTGAATATGCCTGCTTTGTGCATGCTTAACAACTTCAAAGATATCCTTCGTTTTCTTAAAACTAGTAAACTCCTTGTTTGGTATTCCACTCTTAATATACAGTCTTGGTATGTTCAGTTACCGTTTTAATTCTTAAATAACACCGTATTTTTGTATGTCTGTATGTGCATGTAAAAAAAATTTACTGCCTGGTTTTTGTACCTGACCTTACAAACGTATATAATCATTGTGATAGCCAGATTGAGATGCATCAGTATTTTAAAACACTGATGGTCTTGCTTTGTCATTGTTTTTTGTTTTTTTAATTCAACTTGTGGAAAAATGAGTGTTTTTCTAAAATTTTTCTTCATCAAGAAAACTGAAATAAATGCAACTTAAGCAGCTGTGGAAGTAATAATTTAACTCTATTTGTTAACCTAAGTAAATGTTACCAAAAAGACCATGTTCTCCAAGGAAATTTAAAAACCATCAGACCTTCTAGATGCCATTCTTAAATTGTTCGTATTTATACATCTGAACTGCAGAGAAGTCCTTATTCTGGGTTTATTTTCATCAGTGTGCTATTTCTGTTACAGGGTCCAGTAAATCCATTGGGTCCGCCTGTTCCCCATGGACCCCATGGTGTTGTTCCTGGCCCACATGGACCTCCTGGGCCACCAGGCCCTGGTGCTCCCATGGGACCATATAACCCAGCTCCTTATAATCCAGGGCCTCCTGGCCCAGCACCTCAGTAAGTATAGCTTCAGCGAGCTTTCTTCTTTGTAGTGTGACCCTGAGTCTGGTTCTCAATTTATTCTATTGCTTGGTCTTCTCTAGTGGTCCTCCAGCTCCGTATGCTCCACAAGGATGGGGAAATGCTTATCCACACTGGCAGCCACCAAATCCACCAGATCCAGGTAGGGAATGGAGCACAGTTTACTGTAGGTAAACTTTGAGTGTGTTCGTTTTGTCCTTACAAGTATATGCATTCTTAATACATGTGTTTCACTGGTAAATCTGAAAGGTTTTCTTCACAGATGGTCAGTTTATGTTTATGTATGGCTTATACTTTCCCAGTTTCTTGAGATGTTGAAATGTGGTTGTTAGAGCTGGAACGTGCTTCTTCATTAAATGTTATTGAGCTTGCATCCCAGTTTATGATACTTCTTGTGAGGTGCTTGGTTATCTGACTTCGTGCAAATCCATCCATTTTTTCTTGTAATGGAATACGGTTAGCTTTTATGTTGTTACATTAAGTTCTTTGAGAAAGTGTTTTCTTCTTCAATACTCAATGAGTTCTTATTTTATTTTAAACAGCCTCCCTGATCCTGACTTTGAACAGTATGCTGTATTGTGTATTTCTAGCTTTTGTTGACCTATATGAAATTGCTCTTCAGAGTCTGGTAGAAATGTATTTTGTTTACTTGTTTTTGAGGAATAAAACTTCTGTTGCACTGTTTTTAATACAGTAAAAGTACATAGGATTATGTATTTTGAGGCTTTGCTATAATAGTTTTGTATTTGCTTTGAAATGCATCTTTGTAGGATCTGTTTTTTCTATTTCTGTTTATCTTTGTCAAAATCAGCAGTTTTTTCTTAATTACAACTTCCTGAAGTTTTAGTCTCCTGCTTTTAAGTTACATCCTTTGGTTGGACTAAAGCAAGTGGGGAATCTCAACTGCAGTCACAGAAGGCATGGTAAGGCTAGATGCTTGAGTCACTTGTACCTCATTTGTTTGAGGCAGGCGTTCTTCAGAACTTCAACTGAAAGATTTCAGTTTCCTTTTTTGTTAAAATGGAATACATCATTTTCTGATAGCTACCAATCCTTGAACAAGAGGAAAAATACAGGACTTAGGAGGATGTTACAAGCTAGAGTTTTGTTCGTATTGAAGTCTTTTGTATAGCTACTCTTGGCAAAGAACCATCTGTAGATTCAGTTCCTAAACTTATATGGTAATTTTGCATGTGTTCTGTTTTGTATTTAAAAATGCCTGTTGCCGTACTTGAAAGTAGAATGATTGACTTGACCTGAAGTCTCAGCCTACCTGTTGTCATTTAATCCAAAATCAGTACCAAAAAGTTGGTCTTTTTCATTACCACATTTTATGACTTTATTAAGAGAAATGGCAAATACTTGTCTGGATAATTTTATTGCTGTTTTTCAGGTAAATACTTGACTTATAAATCTAATGAAGTTTTCATTGGTGCAGTTTTCGTTGGTGTTTCTTTTGACTAGCTTTTACTTGAACAATTTCTGTACAGGTGTTCACAGTCACTCATTTCAACACAACAAATGGGTCATTTTTTTGGTGTTGTCTTTTTTTTTCTTCCCAGATTCTTTCTCCATGCCATGCTTGTATTGTTGCATGGTAGTGGAGCTAGTTACTACAGTCAGATTCTTTGAAAATTCAGTGAACCGCATACTGTGTTCTTCTGTTCTGGAGCAATAGCTATAAAAGGCAAGGGGTGGGGGTGAAACCAAGCAATTGCTTATTTGCTATTTCCAGGTAACCTTAGAATCCTATACATTAGCTCTGTGTTAAAAGAGGCTGTGTAGTATTGGCTGCATCTGTCATGACTATACTGTTCTGTGTTTATCCATGCAAGCTGTTTGATAGATGTGGTTCCTTCTGCTTTTACGTTTAGTAACATGTTAAGCTGAGTATGCAACTCTTCTCTTGTGTGGAAGCATTTCTGCAGTGAACACGTGATAGGTTATCCTTTGACAGTCTCCTCAGAAAAGTTAAGCACAGCCCCAGAGTATAATAATATTGCTTAAATCCACAGCTGTCAAAGCTAGCAGTGTAGTTTAAAAGGAGAACAGCCAACTGTTAACTTTGCTTTCTATATGCTGATACTGACTGCTTAATGCAATACTGCATGAAATTTGTTGTGTTCTGGTTTACACGTCTCTGATGTTTTTTCTCAGGGGATTTCTTCTTTCTCTTCAGTCAGTCACTTGCTTACTTATTTTTGGTTTGGGGAAAACATTTTCATTCCCAAAGTAGTTCTCCCAAAATGTTGTTTGTATATGTGTTCTTATGTGAAATTTTTCATCATTTGGCCCCAATTATTTGCAGATATTTATGTTCTTCAAGGATGCAAATCATACTAAAGGGAGCTGATCGTGTTATAGAACATCATGGTTTTTAATAGCAGATATGAAATTTTTGTGGATTGCCAGTGTGTTAATGTAATCAATCTCTGTGTGATTCAGCAAGAAGAATAACCGTTCCTACAGGCTATATGTGAGAAACGTTAGAGAAATAAGACTCTAGGAAGCAACATCATTGGCCTACCTAGATGTAGTTAAAAATAAGGGAAGCATGGAAATAGCCACAGAAGATGCGAATGTTGCAATCATTTGTTTTACTAAAAAGCTGTAAGTAAACAGTGATGCTTTATAGCCACGTATGGGAATCCAGGTTCTTAAAATACTGTGTTTCTGTGTTTTACTGTTAAAAAAAACATTGCAGTTGCCTTATTTTTGCCAGTATTGTGGGTGCAAGGCTATAATGAGAGTGAAACCATTGAAGTTTGGTGATAGAATGATTCATTGTTGCAGCTGTTTAGTAACATGACTGCTTAAATAATTTTTAATATGTTTCTGTTTAAAAAAATTAATACATGGTGCTGTAGCAGTCTTGGGAAAGTATGCTTTATACGATGCACTTACACAAAACCTGATAGAAAGTTTGTGCTAGAAAGGAAAAATAGAAGGCTGACACGATTAATTAGATGGATTTTGTT
Organism: Tragopan temminckii; assembly: GCA_028571105.1. Classification (NCBI taxonomy): domain Eukaryota; kingdom Metazoa; phylum Chordata; class Aves; order Galliformes; family Phasianidae; genus Tragopan; species Tragopan temminckii. The sequence continues at coordinate 23,352,078 of JAOWBP010004015.1, forward strand.
TTGGACAAAGGTTTTTTGCCTAGGACAAGGTTAATTGGGAGCAGTGTTTTCATAAGTGCCTGTATTTCGCTTCATAGGTAAGCCAGGAACAGATCCTAATTCAGCAGCATGGGCAGCTTACTATGCTCACTACTATCAGCAGCAAGCACAGCCACCACCTGCAGCCCCTCCTGGTGGACCAGCTACAACCCAAACCAACGGACAAGGTAGCTGCTCAGTAAAGTGGATAAGTTTTTCGTTGCTGTGGGTGTAGATGTGCCATAATTTTCTATTGTCTTTGTATGTTGAGTAAACTTACTGTAAGGTAAGTTGCTTTCTTAGAATATTGTTTATGGCTTTCAGCATTGATGTTTTTTATATCAGCATTAATGAAGGTATTCTTCTCTGTCTTGTAATGTAACTCCAAACACATAATTTTCCTGCTGCTTAGGCTAGTTTAATTTGCATCTTTATAGTGTGGTCAGTCAGAAGTAAAAATGAAATGAGCCAGTTAATTGCCATTTGCTTGTACAGTTGCCTCGCTGCCTGTGGTTTTAAGAAAATTATAGTTGTAGTATTAAGTTGTGTATTACAATAGTTAGAGGCTTAATGCATTTTAATTAGCATTTTATACTGTGAGTGATGGATGCTTTTCTGAATTTTGATTCCATGCTGAATACTTTACATAATTCTTGGTTTCTTTTAGTTATTGTTTGTATTTATAGCAGCTTATTTCACATAGGCTTTTAGTGAAGGATTTGAGTAATATTGAGATTATTGCTTAAAAAATTCACCTGATTGTAAATTGTTACATAAAACCAAAATCAGTCATTTTATTTAAACCTTTATTTCTTGTTGCTCAATTCAGGAGATCAGCCAAACCCAGCACCAGCAGGGCAGGTTGACTATACAAAGGCGTGGGAGGAATACTACAAAAAAATGGGTATGTGTGCATATATTTCTTGTTTTGTGATAGGATGTTGTAGGAGATCTGCATGTCTCATTTGATGAGATTTCTTTTTCTTAGTTAAAGAAAAATGCATTATGGACTTGTCCCCTGAACTATAGCACCGAAACCCTGAACCTTGAAAGAAAAGTGGAGAATAATAGTGAAGGCATTTAATTGTATTCCAGTAATGAGCTTTGGAAAAAAACCTTCTGCTTAAAGATGTCTGTACTTGATCACTGGGGAAACAATCATTTTTAGGTGCTTAAAATTTGGAGTATTTTAGAATATTTTCAAGTACGTTTCAGAGGTCTGGTTTGTTTTTTAATGAAAATGTTGGTTTTGGTGTCCAGTAGATTTGCTGTATATGCTTTCAGTTATCTTCCGCCTGTTTGTTCTGCTTTCTGTGATCAAAGTATTAAAGTCATAACTAGCTTTCATTTACATTATGTGCTTTTGTAATAGTATTTGCTTTGCAGCATTTAAGTGTTATGCTATAAACTGAAGTTTATATATAGTTGCAAGCTTCTTGAAAATAGTTTGATCAACTTGACTTCTGAGAAGCAAAGTGTATTTACATTTATAGTTTAAGGTTCCATTATTGACTAACTAAAGAGAGGATATGTGATCTTGTGCATTGACAGCAAGTGCTATCTTTTAAATCGTGGTAAAGTCTTGTATGTAAGTGTTTAGACTGTACTGATCCCTCATGTTTATTATACATGATGTAGATTTGTATAAGAGGTTATCTGATTTATTTGTTGGTTTTTCATTTGTTGGGGGTTCTTTTGTTTGTTTAATTTTACTGGAACAGATTGATATTTTTTTTATTATTTTTTTCCCCCCCTCTTTGTATGGCACTCCCTTTTCTTCAGTAAAACATTTTAAATGCTTTGGAGTTAGCAGTGATAACATGCTTAGTTCCTCCTACCAACGTGCAACCAACTTGATCTCAACTTGCCAAGACATAACTACCTTTATTCTTATTTTGGTGTAGCAGATTTAAATGAAACAAAAGATTGATGTTTCATGAACTGTGTATCAAACTTAAAAATTGGACTTTGAAACATTTGGTTTTTAAGAGGTAATGAACATTCTTTCTCTTCCAGTTTCATTTAACTAGTTTTGTTATTGTTTGTTTTGGTTTTGGTGGGGGTTAATTGTTTTCTAAATTTGCTGTCTCTGTTACTACAGTTCACATGGTCAATGCAAGGTACCAGAGCTTTTTTTATTGCCCTTAAATTAAGAGTAATTTAATTCGTTAGCAGGAGCTCTGCCATCTTTTTGATTTGTTATCTCTGAAAAGGAAAGTGAGAATTGCAGTAGTCTTGCACTTGCTCTAACTAAATACTGGCTTGAAAGGTGGTGGGTAGCAAGTCCAAAAAGGAATCTTAACTCTAAGAAGGCGACATTAGCAAATGTAAAGAATTGGCATGTTAAAAATCTTGAGATAGAATCTGTAATTTCTCCTATGATCTGCTTGGAGGATGAACTGAACAAGTGGGATTGAGGAGCAGATTTCCTGTTTTGCAGTAAATAATTTGGTGTTTTTCCTTGCTTCCTTAACACTGTTAAGTGGTAGAAGATGTAACATATGGAAAGGTTCTACATCAGCACGTTCTTGTGATCTTACATCTCTCAAATACAGCTACTACTGTTTGTGCTTCCTGTTGTGCTGTAATGCTGCTGTCTCTAACTCATGCAAAAGGAGAAAATTCAGAATTGTGGGTCATTCTTGGATTCCATTTCAGATTTCTCACAGCACAGATTATTACATAAATAGTTATTTTTTAAAAAATTGTACATATGCTGTTTCAGGTAATGGAACTGAAACGTGGGTGCAGAGCCCAAATAATTTTAGTTCTGCTACTGGTGAAGACTGCGTTGATAAGCCAGTGATAAGCTTATGGTGGTGCTAAGCTGAACAAGTTTTATGTGATGCTGCAACTAGTGCTATGGATTTTTCTCATATAGTGACCTGAAAACTAAAGTGCTCTGAATATTGTAATGAAAACTGGAATACTGTTTTCTTAAGTGGCTTTCTACTTGTTTAATAGGATGCAGCTAATCACAGAGAACATGTGTTTTGCCTATGATTTTAAAGCATGTAATAACAGTGCCTTGAAAGTTACATGTTACCAACTCACAAACATAGTGGCAAGGTCCGTCCTGTTTTTCAGACCCTTGTTTTGCTCAGGAACTATTGCTTTGAGTAGCAAATACAATTAAAAGTAAGACTGAAGAGCTAATGAAATTGCTTGTGCACACTGGTAAGTTACTGTATGTGTGTCTTGTAGGTGGCTCAAGCCTTCTGTCTCCTCCTAAGTCATGCGTTTAAAAACTTGTTTTAAACTTCAGGTTAACAAGACAACAGTTTAATGCTTGAAGACGTATTGGTGCTGTTGTCTTGAACTGAAGACATACTATTTTTCTTTCTCTCTGCTAGAGTTCAAGTAAACATTTAACTACATAAGTAAAAATCTTCCAAGGATAATGGTTCTCAAGAAAACAAAGTCACATTTCACTAAATGATCTGTATGTCATTGTAGGAGTTAATACATATATTGCTTTGGAAACTTGGAAAAAGTGTATCCTGAGGTGGTTTGTAGCCACATTTTCAAGATAGCTTTGATTAAACTTGTTGATCAGAAGTGTAAATTGTAATTTCTGTTAGGGTATAAATGTAAATGGTAACATGTGTTTCCAGCTCAAAGTTTTCAGGAAATGTAGGTTAGTTTTTCTAGGAGAACTTGTGTTACTGTATAATAAAAAAAACTGATGGAGGGAGGTTTTCATTTTTTTTTAAATGATACCAACGGCATAAGTGGAAAAACTACATATTCTATATGGTTAGAGAATGAAAGACTGTAATTTGTAGACATTCGGGATAGCGCAATGTCAGATATTCATATTTTCTGCTCACACTTTTTATTCCTGAGGAGTTTGGGATTAAAAACAAAAGCAAAAAACAAAAAAACACCTTTCTATCTGATACTGTAGAAAGTAGTTTATTAGAATCCTTGATACTTGTATTCCCCAGAAGGCTGCTCTGTGGTCTTGTAGTTGAATAAAAAGTGAGTTGATATGGGTAATATTGAAAACTTCCAGCCCTCATCCTTTGGAAGCTCCCCGTTGTTAGCAGAAGATCAGACTAGGAGCACTGTCTTAAAATTATAAAGCATGGAAGCTTGCATTTTATTTAGATTTGTTTGATGTAGTGTGGTAGGATAGGGTTTGGTTTGGTTTCCTTGTACACTAGAGAAGGCATAACAGTTTGGCTGGGGGAGTGGATGTGTGTCATATTCCAGTGGTAGTGTTTCAGTGGTAGTAATCCAGTTCTGACTTCTTTTTCCAAATGGAAATATTCTGATCTCTTAGGAATGTGTATTACAGTAGGAAGAATTGCACTGTTTCAGAAGTTTAAGAGAATATATATATGGACCCCTTCTGTCTGGCTGTGTGCAAACAGTGGCTGAATAGAGAAGGTTGGTGTGTTCATAGTCAGATATCTTCTTCACTGGTAACTAGCAAAGAGCCTTTGAGATAAAAATCTGTAAGAACGTAGTGATAATAACTGGAGCAGTTTTGTTCTTTCTGAAATAAGGGGAAAGGAAGCAAATACGCTTGCTACAAACCTTCTTTGAAGTAGTAGTGTGGCTTAGGACTTGAGTTTGGCTGTAACATTTTTAATACACGAAAGAGTCAATGTATTAGTCTTATCACCTTTATAAAAATGTTTTAAAGTGCTATTTGATTTTGTTGGAAAGATTGATCTTAGCTGCATGTCTGCATATACTGTTACTTACAGGCACTTGTGCCTTGAGCAGTGGTTGAGAAGTTTCAGGGTTATACTCTTGTGGAATAAAGGTTTACAAAAATTAATGCTCTTCTGGAAAAAGATAACTTGCAGAAATCCAGAAATTCACTCTGAGAAAACTGAAATTGGAAGAATGTATAAATGAGGTTCTGACAGATTAAGTATTGCAGCCTGTACAGTATAAGATAAAGTCAGTCTAGGTAGCTGACAGTTATCTCCCCTGCTAACTTGTATTTGGTTTAAACTGGTTGGTCAGATCAGTTTAGACTTGATGTTATAAGGACTTATGCTTTGGACTGTGGTTTAAGAGTTGGAAAAACCTGTCTTAATGGTTCCTCAGTGAAAATCACTGCATTAAAATAATGAAATGAGTGGTAAGGTAAGAAGGAGCAGCCACAAGGCTGTTCAGAAATGTGAGCAAAGTGGTGTTTGTTAGGCAGCAAGATCTTGAAATTGTTTCACTTCTGTTGTAGCAGCAAAGCTATATAATTTGAATCACTTGTAGGTCAAGCAGTTCCTGCACCTGCTGGAGCTCCGCCGGGTGGTCAGCCGGATTACAGCGCAGCATGGGCTGAGTACTACAGGCAGCAGGCAGCATATTATGCCCAGACAAGTCCCCAGGGAATGCCACAACATCCTCCAGCACCACAGGTATAAACTTGCTTCAGTGTGTTTTTTCTGGCTGGCTTCTGTTTCAGTGGTTATAGATATTTTTTTGCATGTCTCCTGCTTTGTTACCTTTGGAGTATGCATCTTTTTTTTTTTTTTTTTTTTCTAGCACAGTAACTATTATCAGAATAATTAATAGATGACGTTGCTTACGTGATAACTTGATTTCTGTATATATCTGTGTGTTTGGTGATTATAATTTAAAAAAAAAAAAAAAAAGAAAAAACTTTCTCCTCCCAGGGTTTTGAAAACCATGCAAGAAGCCACCACCATTTACATTAACCAATTTTTCTTTCTTAAAGGCTTCACTCCTGAGTTAGCTCGATTTAAAGGATTTTCTTTAACTTGTTGTGTATTTCTTATGTATCTCTTCTGCACAGGGCCAATAATAAGAAGTGGACAATACAGTATTTGCTTCATTGTGTGGGGGAAAATACCTTTGTTAAATGTATGGATGCAGACGCCTTGATGAAGATCTTAATTTTGTTTGGTTTAAAAAAAAAAATAGTGTTTTTGAAAATGTACAAAATATCTATCACTACTGATAGGAGGTAATATTTCTGTGTAGAAATGAAAAATGGTTTGTTTTTAGTATTAGTGTAGATGTACACATTCCAGCAAATGTATTTGCAATTATGTGGTCAATGCTTTGTGATATAAATGTACTTTTTCAATGTATTCTTTATCACTTTTAAAATGCCTGTTTTGTGCTTTACAATAAATGATATGAAACCTCCTGTGTCGGTAAGTTGGATATGTGGGTATTTAAAGAATTATAGGATTGATTTACAACGCTGAATCAAGGTACCTGTACACAAATGAGATTTTTTTTTCCCCTTGGAACTTTGTTGAGTTTAAACAGTTGTCATTAGCATGTTTTTCCCCTCTTGCAGAATAGTTGTAGATGGAGGATCTCTTTCATTCGTTGTATTTTGCTGCCTAGCAACAGTAATCTTGATATCTTAATTTTCTTTCTATTTGATTAAAACTGCATGTGTTTAAGGTGATCTTTTGGCATACTTCCATTGCATTAACAGTGAAATTTCCTTTTACATGTGACCACTGTTTCAGACCTGTGCAGCTGTTACAACAGATGACTTTTGTTTTTAATTGAATACTTCAAACCTGTTCCTGCATAACTATTTTAAGGATTTTTTCAGGCTAGTTATAAAAGTTATTTTAAGTCTAATGTGCGTAAGACTTCAGTTAAAAGTAGTCCACTTCAAAATTCAGTGTAGAAAAGTCAATGTGGTATGCATAGTAGTTACAGAAATTGCATCTGTCCTTGAAACGCTGTTTTGTTTGAGTGATGGGGAGTGGTTGAGAACTTCCTGCAGAGCAGATAACTTCTATTTTCGTAAATACTCAAGTACTTGAATCGATTGATTTTTATTTTTTTTAATATACTTGAAATTTCTTATTGCTCTAATGCTCATACTAAAAATCTGATTCTCTTGAAATCCTGTTTGCTCTTTGCATATTTATTGGCTCTTTGCATATATTAGAGAACATGCAATACAGTCTGTCTTGCCATTGTCTGTTGAAGTGCAGGTTTGATCCAGCCAGTATAGAACTAGCTCTGTAGGGGTGAGGAGGACTGTGCTGTGTATCATCCTTGATTGTTCCTTCAAGGAGCATTGCACTGTAAGTACATCAGAATGACAAATTGATGAACTGCAACAGTATCTTTTTGTCAATGTTCCACATAATGAAAATGCCATACTTGTGTGAATATTATGTTGGAATACAGTGCTGATATCTTAGGAAATCGTAATTGCTTCTTAATTCAGAAACATAGGTTTGCGTATATACATATTACATACACATAATGTGAGCTTTGTGGGTAAGTATTCCTGAATGGTATAGCAATAGCAAAAAAAAAAAAAAAAAAAATGTTGCTGTTTATCTGAGTAATAGTATTTTCTTTAGTACTCTTGAGACAGCTGTATCATTTAGTGTATTAAAGTATGCATATCGTAACATTGAAGTTTTTGGAACCACTTGATAGACAGAAGTTGTTTTTGTTGTCAGATAGTTTGCAGATATGTAGTGATGTAGGTATGTTTTAATTCTATAACTGTTACTTTATCTTCTTGGAACGACGTATTGTTGCTTTGAGAATAAATTTTTTTAGGGTGGCTGCACAGAGAAGTAAAAGTTGAGGCTTGAAATTTGAAGTAGTTTATTCAGGTAATTAGCAATATATGTACTGTGCTGTAGAAATGGAAGGAATTATTTTTATCCCTTTAACAATTAGGAATTATTCTTGTTCCTTATAAAGGATAGGAGGGTATTTGCTATCTTTAGTGTAGGGTATGAAGTATAATAGTTCAGATATTTTGCATGGTATTTTGTAGATAATCTTACAGAATGGTGCATTTGTTATGTACTGAACTGAGCAAAATTGAATTCACTGGATTCTTTATCATTCACAAAATGGAGGCTGTTGATTTTGATTCATTTAAGGTATAAAATCTTTATTAATTGCAAACAGTGCAATTATTTATACTTCACAGTGCCTTCCCAGACCTTCCACCTTAGGTTCTGCTGCAAAAAAGCAACAGGTAAGCACAACCTAAGGAAGTATATAAATTTAAATATTTCAGTACATTAATGTTGTCCCTGTGAGATCTTTGTGGTTGTGTATTGAAAAGCAATCTTCTGCTTACCCAAATGCATTGTTACTCACGGTTCCATTTCAGTGGAAAGTCTTTTTAAGTTTTTAAACAACTGTTTATATTTCTAGGTAAATATGTATCTTTTTTTAAGAAGAGTAGACTGCAGTAATTGAAGTCAAGCAGAATAAGTAGTCATTTTTGTTCTTTTTCCTCAAATAGCTACTTGTTGCAACTAAAGAATCAAAACCTTTACAATATGCAGGAATTACTTGTGATAGAAATGTCAACAGCCTTCACAAATGCTTTTTATAGTAGGGCACTGTTCTCACTCAACCCATAAGACGTAAATACAAAGAATTTAACTTCTTGTTGCCGCTGAACTTGATGACTTGTCTTACAGTTGCAGTGTGTTAGTGGCATTTTTAGATAACTTAGTTTGCTAATTCATACTTGACATAGTAGGAAAATAGAATCTGGAGTTTCACAGATTAGTATGTTCTACTTGGAAAAGCATGTGCACCAATTAAATGTTAACAATACAGCAAATAATATTTTATCCATATATCAGTCAGTGTATCTTGTTTCTTGATACTTTAACTGAATTGCTGTATATTTTGATAGTTTAAAATGTTTGTATGTCTTATAGATGGTCTGGTACAGGTTTTTCTTTTTTTTAGCTTAAAGTAAAGCAGCATCTGTTTGTTTTTTTTGTTGTTGATTATTCTGTTTCTGAAATGTGCTGCTCCTCTTTCAAAAATCCTGCTTATCTGTACATTCAAGAAAAATATTCAAAAATACTGCCTTCATTTTCACACACAGTGCTGAAGATGCTGCAAGCACCAAATCATAGCTCATAGAATCAGGTCCTGAGATAGTTACTACCAGTAAAGAGGAATCCTTTGAGTGTATGCCATTGGTGAGCCGATGAGCATGGACCGTAGAAGGGCTCCATGTAGAAGGTAAAATTGGCAAAAGCATAACAGATTTGAAATGTATCCCATGGTGTAGGGTATAATTTTTGTTATGATCACTTTTCATTCTTTAACGTATTATTTGTTTGACCATAAATGTTCCATGATCTGTTATTTTTTTTTTTAACTGTGATTTAATAATATTAAACAAGCAATTTTAATTTATATTCTTCTATATGGTCAAGCTTAGATATCTTGACTTTTTGAACTGAATCAATAGTTGTCGTTTAGTTTCTCAAGCTACTTAATATTTGATTATCTGTAGTGTAATATGTAATTTGACTTCATTTTTGACACAAGAAAAAGTTAGGTGTGTACCATCTGGATTTTGATACTGTGAATTTAGTGTTGGGGTGAGTTCATTTCTTCACTTCCTTTCACATGGTACTTTTTTGCTTATAACTGTCATTCCTAAAATATTATTAACAATATTTCAGTTGGTAAATTTAGCCAGTGGGAGGAAATAAGGAAGAAAGTCAGTTTAGTGGAATGTTGCTAGGGTGTGGAAGATGAGTTTCTTACCTCAGCATATAGCACTTGAGGTGTATTGACTGTCACTGCAGAGCTTACAGGCATGCTGTTTTGTACTAAATGTAGTGGCTATTTTTCAACTCTCCAAATTCGTAGTTCTTAGGAGAATTTTAAAAAAGGAAAAAAAAAAAAACCAACAAAAAACAACATTATTGGAGTTACTCTGATGGCAGAAATGTAATGAACTTATGCATAAGCTGTGTTTATATGTTTCTTGCTTTGCTTTTCTTCCCCTTGGAGTCTTAACAAATTAGGTAGAGTTTAAAGTATATGAAAAGTTCTGTGGGAGAAGCATGTTTGAAGTAGGGGAAAGATTTTCATATACCTTTCTGCAGCCTAGACTGTAGTAGGACATGAAGTAAAATGTCAGGTGGATAATCTTCAGTCTAGCATGATCACAGCTCATCTGTTTTGTTCAAGTTGAGCAGGCAGACAGGATCGTTATTCACTTGCACAGCCTATCTTAACATGTTTCATCGTTTTACCAGTAGTATTTTATTGTATCAGATGACAGAAAATGTTTCTCCCCTGTTCTCTTCCAAAGTAATTTTAAGTTTTCCATTGCATGCTAAGGGCTCCTATTTTGCTTTTGTCTGGAAGTGGGGGGAGGAAGGGAGGACCGGGCCTTTCAGAAAGCCTGCAGTTGACAGGATTCCTTCTTCCCTAGTAATAGCTTATAAAACTCGTATGTATGCACAAATATTTCTCTTGCGTGCATGTGAAATGCATTTTCGTCCTGAGAAAAGTGTTCTCTGCAGAAACTACCCGTGTGTAAAAAGAAGATTGGCTTTAAAAGGCAACTGTGATGGGAACAGTGTCTTAGGGAGATGCAGCTTGGACTTGAGGTAAATTGAATGCTTTACAAAAATGTGGTTTTGAGCTTGCATTGACATTGTATGTAATATGGGTACACGTTAACTGTATAATGTTTTTTTGTATGGTTTTTCTCAATAAATGTAAACCGATGGATAATAATAGCAATGTTTTTGTCTTTCTTATGCTCCTACCCTGCCTTCGTTAGTTTGAAATTACAGCTTTAGAGGAAACATATAGCAACAAAGACTCATGTGAATGAACATCACCCACATGAAAGTCTATTTATATGGCTATTAAAATACTCACTGAAAACATCATGCAATTTACAACTTTTTTCAAGATTTCTCTGAATTTTACAACTATTTTATTGAGGCAGAAGAGTGACTCCCATAGGTAACAGTACTAATTGCAGTCAGCATGTTTACCATAGTAAAATTTCTTAATGATTTTTAAATGATTCCATAAACTTAAACTACTCTAGCTTACTATGTCTTGTGCTAAGGCTCTGCATGTGCTCTTCAGTTGAAAATGTGGCTTATTTGTAAAATAACTCTTAAAGAAGCTTATGCTAAAAAAATCAGATGGGTTTAGCACAATGACTTTAGCACTGATACCAAAGAGATCTTAATGAAAAATAAACTACGCCTCAAGCAGGTGTAGTTTAGAGATGCAGCAGTAAATTCATAGCATCAAAAGAAAATGAAAGTTGAAAAATGGTGTACTTCCTGAAAATATTTGTTTCCTTCCTATCAACTTAACTGTTGATTCATATCTCGTTGCCAGCTGTTTCTCTGTCTTTTAAGAAATGAAAAAGTAGAATTTTTACAAGCAAATGTTGATGTTCTAATGATAACTACAGGCCTTACTGAAATTGTTTTTACTATTTGGATTACCAACTGAATGGGTTAGTAAGAGCTTAAGAGTTCAAATGCAAGTCTATTTAAAAAAAAAAACAAAACACAACCACCAAACTAATGCTCTTAAACCACAGAACACCGAAAGTGAGCAGTTATGTAATCTTTTATTGTTTAAAAATAATACACTGAATTCTTGAAAAATAATCAATAAGTATTTCCTTTTGCCAGTTCTATGCCTCTGGGATAAAGTAAGACAGCTTAAATATTTAGTGCTCATGCAAAACTATACCAGTAGATTTACACTACTACAAAAGTTTCCAGATTGTGTATTTAGCTTTATACTATTACACAACAGTTGGTCTTCAAATATGGGAGCGCTACTATCATTCAGTTTTTCCTTTTAGTTGATCCTTCACACACTGATTCCTTCTTTTTAGCCTGCAATACTAAATTCTGTACTGAACAAGGAACCTGGACACACAGCTTGAAGGTTATTCATATCTGATGCAGGAATGACAATGCATATCCTTGCTTTCTTTAGTTGGCCCCATCAGAAAAAGAGATGATGCAGTAAGAAAGTTTTGAGGGGAAGAAAGATTCCAGCTAAAGTAGAGCATTAGTAGTCATCAGCTAGAAAATAAAAAGGTTAAGAGAGAAATTAATAGATTTTTCATAATAGGAAAGATACAAGAAGAGCATTTGAAATTTAAGCAAATTAAAATACTAACTCTTACTTTCAATGGTGAGAATACAGGTGCTAGCAGATGTGCCTCTGTTGTTGACTGCTTTACACATATATTCACCTTCATCTTCTGGGAAGGTTTCGGGCAAATAAAGGCAATAGGTTTCTCCTCTTTCAATATATTGATAGTCCTCAGAGTCCTGCAACATTTCCCCCTCAAACCACCATGTGACTTGAGGTTTTGGTTCTCCAGTAATTTTAACTGTAAATCTCACTGGCTCACCATCAACAACTGATGTGTTTTTCAGTGACTTCTTGAACCAGGGAGCTCCAGATCGAGCTTGATCTTCCTCATCTTCACAAGTAGAGCCATTAATAATGCTTCCCTCATCATCATCTTCTTCTTCCCTTTTCTGTTTTAAAATAATCCAGTTTAGAATATTCAGAGTAGCAGCATGATTGCTAGTAACATGTAGTTGATTACAGAAAAGCTGTTGTTTTTAAGAAGGGGAGATGCCTATCCATGCTAGAAAACAATCTGAATGTGGAAAAAGCAATAAGTACTATGTAAACTTTGTTTTAATGAAGGTGGTATGACTGGTGGCTTAGGGGAAAGTATAGGCATGAATGGTGATTCCATTTTCAGAATATTCAAAGGAAACTGCAGTTTCCTTGCAATGTATTTCTCATGCTCTTCAAAATATTAAAAGCATTTACACAAATACAATAATTTATATAAGTATAATGCTCCTTTTATACTGATGGCAACAATGCCAGAAGTGGTAATCAGTAGCCGAGTAAAATGACATTGAGGACTGAAGAAAAGGTACTTTGTAATCTCTACCTTCTGTAATGCAGCATCAATTTCTTTTTGTTCGAATTGCATGCGGAGTAATTTTTGTTCTTCAATTCTCCTCTGTTCTTCTTCTTCCCTAGCCCTTGCCATTTGCTCAAAACGTGCCTTCATATTTACTTTATGAGTAAATGGAGCCTCAGATTTCTTGGCTGGTCTTACATCTACCTCATCATCCTTCAGAAAAAAAAAAAAAAATAGGATATTACTCATGTTTTACTTTTTAAATGTTCATAGCAATAGTACTAGTTTAATACGTCAGTAATTTTTAACTGTGCAAAGCCACCCTGAGTCCTCTTGGTTATTTTTTTTCCCCACAGATTTGTTTAATGTTGGATTTAAAATCAAATCTCTTAATAATTTCTCAGGTTCTGAGATAGGTATTTTTTTCCCCCCAAAAAAATTACCAACATTTCATTTGATCAACATTAGGCTAATATTTCAATGAGAAGTTTTTCTAAAAAAAAAACTTGTTTATTGAGTCTGCAAGGTGTGGATTCAAGAAACGATGTATTATACAGATGGAAGTCTATACTATGAATTCATATGTTTCCTATAATGTCCCACTCTTGATGGCACTTTATTAGCGGTATGTTGTAACACAATAGAAATAACTTTGGCTACAGCTGTAGCTCTGGATTAGAGATGATAAACTATTAAACTAAGGTAAGAAAAGAAAAATGCAGGGTTTTTGAAAAATGTATTTACTGGTTCCTTAAGGACAGTTGTAAAGCATTAAAGTGAATTGTCACTGCAGTCTTAGGATATACATTTTTACATTGGGGAGCAAAGTAAGTGTACTTAGTGGCCCTACTAAGTATGTGTCCTTCCTTGTTTTGAGAAGAGACAGTGATTTTTATTAGGTTTCTTTCCTCAAAAAGAGTACTCAGACATTTTTTGCAACTGCCCATGCTTGGATTTTGGGTTCTTTTGTTTGTTTGTGCATTTTAGTTGATTATGGTTTGTTTTCCCTGCAGCTAATTTTACAGAGAACTTAATTTTTTTCACCTCAGATGAGGGGAATAAATCCTATTGGGCCTATGCTGTAATTCTCCATATTCCTGTCCAGGGAAAAATCCTATTTTCCCAAGAATCCATGAAGTATAGAAATGATAATGGGAATACTTGCTTTCTCTTATTGTCACATACTAGAGATATGGAACCTTTCTTCGCATTGCCACGCAACTAGCTGGTGTCTTAGAAGTCACTGCTGATTTGCTTGTACAAGTTCTTTTCTTATTTGTGCTCTTGGCCTTTTTATTTGTGACCTTGAAAAGCAGGCCTTCCCAATTAAATTGTGTACTCTGTGGGCTGTTTTTTAGCTGGGCTTGTGCTCCATTTTTTGGAAAATAAACAGCTTAATGATCATAGAAAATTATTGTAGAGTAGATGAGGGAAGGGAGAAGATTAGAGATAGAAATACAAAATATTTGCAAAAGTAATTTCAAGTGTATTAGAAAAATATTTTCTAAAGATTTTACTTTCCTGTGTAAGTTGCATACCCTCTTGGGGCAATGGTAAGTGCTTAGTCACTTAATTTTTATGTCATGGTGTTCTGGCTTCAACACTTAGGCAGATTGTTGACCTTATAGAAATGTTAGTGTCACTTGTTAAATGAAAAGTTTTAAAAATAAGAAGTTCTGAACTGATACTGAAATGAGTGATTGTGGATATTAAAGGCTCCATTGTGGGGCTTTAATTTATATGGTAGAGCACAAATTAAAGTTCAGAAGGAGCAGCAACTCACATGACCATGAATAGAACAGACTCAAAAATCAGCATGTTTCAGCACCTCAAGCCAACAGGTTGTTAAAGCGCTGAATTGAAGTATGAGCAGAAAAACAGATCTCTGCTTGAGTGGAAATGATTGATGATAAGCTGGTGCAGTTTCTCTTAGAGATGCCACCATCATACATCCAAAGAAGGGAACAGAGAAGGACAGAATCATGTTGGAAATACAGCAAATTTTGGTGAAAGCAGTAGTATTGCCCAGTACTATCAGTTGTGCTAGTTAAGTAAATCATTACCATACAGAATACAATTTACCTCTTGAAACTTCTCAGCTTCCCTTTCTCTTATTTCTTCATCCATTGCTCTTCTTTTGGCTCGTTCTTCTTCAATCTTCTTCTGTATTTCTTCTTGGGACAATTGTCCTATTTTTTCAAACTTGCTTTTCAGATTCTTCGCTTGAATAGAACCACTTCTTTTTAGCTTTATTAATTCTTCATATTCTTTGCTTAGCTCAAAAGTTTCGGACTCCTCTTCTAGCTGTTTAGAAATGACAGAACATATAAGATAGAAAATATCCTGGTTATTTTCACTACCCGTTCTCCCCACAGATT
>JAOWBP010004015.1:23367258-23394361 GCA_028571105.1 Tragopan temminckii
GGGGCGGTTTGAGCGGCAGCGCCGGGCGCGGCGGCGGCTCCGCGATTCCGGCACGATGGTGAGTGCGGGCCTGCGCCGGGCCGGGCCGGGGGGTGGCGGGCCTGGGACGCCCCGCCGCTCTGGGTAGTCTGCGTGGAGAGACAGGCGGTCCCCGCGTCCCGGTTCCTGAGGCCTCTCTCTCTTTCCCCCGCAGCTGCCCCTGTCGTTGCTGAAGACGGCGCAGAACCACCCCATGGTGAGTGCCGGCCCTCCCGCCCCGCTCCCGGGGCGCACACAGGGGGCGAAGCGCGGCTGGAAGCGCCAGGGAGAGCAGCGACACCGGGAGCCCCCGGGCCACCGCCCATGCGAAAGCAAAGTAACACGGACCCGGGACAAGAGCTGTTCCTATACATAAACAACGCTTCCTGTCCACAGGATTGATTAGGAAGGGTTTATTAGAAGGGCACTTTCAGTAAGATCACACCAATAACACCCACTCAGCTACAGACGGTTCATGTTCCCTATACTGGCCAGCACAGACACCTCTTCATTTCGTTTCCTCTGTTTGGGTATTAAAAAGCATATGCTATGAAGTCCATTCATGTATACTTTTAAAGTCTCTAATTTATACACAAAGCCATTCTGTAAGAAGACTACCATCTTTCCAATGAATAGGCACATGAATTTCAACTAGGAAGAAAGATGTGCTAAATACTGATCACAGAGGTTTATAGTCAGGTTATAGAAGAAAACACAAAGTAGGTTAGGGCCTCTGCCAACTCTTGTCTTTTTACCACAACTTGGCATACTGTAAACCTCCAAGAATTAACACAGCTTACAGCCATACAAGCAAGGTTTAAAAGACATTGCTGTAATGGATAACAACTTTGCAGTATTGAGATTTAACATGTTAGAAAACTATATTTTTCTAACATTTAGTGGATTTAAAGTGCTTCCATCACCTGGAACAGAGAAATATATTCCATATAAGGACTTAGATACCACAGAAGATCTCTGCTGTGCTCCAGTAAGCTACACTCACCTCAGTGGAATAACTTCATTTTCAGTGGTGCACTTACTCCACATCTTGAATGGTCAAGATGTGAAGAGAGAAAGATTCCTGAAACAGCATCCAGCACTTCCGCAGGAATCTGCTGTAAAGTTGCAGAGAGAAGCAGCACTGCTTTGCTTTATCTTCCACATCTTAGAAAACACAAAACACCCAGAAAAAAAAACAAAAAAGGATTCCGGTGTATGGAATCAGAGCAGATAGGCAGACTGAAGAGGATGATGAAGAGGAAGTCTGTAGTGAAATTCTAGTATAGTTGTTTGGAGAGTATCTAGTGCTTATCAGAAAATACATAAAATGGTTAAAATTCTGTTACTGGGGGAAAAGAAAGGTTTTGAAGTCAGCTGGATTTGGGTTTTTTCAGATAGCATGTGATATCTTTAATTGAATAATCAAACATGTCTAACTTTCATCCAGTAAATCAAAGGTATTAATTTTCCAGCAATTCCCACCAGTAAAATACACAGAGCACAAACTTACCATCACACTTTAATTGACCTTCCAAGACCAGTTTGAAACCAGAAAACTGAAAATTCAAGACTTCTCTGAACTTGGAAAACTGTATGGACCTTCCTTTCCAATATTGGAATAAAACTGAGAGCACATTAGCATAAACTGAGATTGTAGTGAGACAAAATTAAAAGACAGTACCAAATGGTTCATCTCCAAACATCCTGATGTTTTGGTTTTTCACTGTTATGCTATCTTTCAATAAGGTATTTCTTATAAAACATGCCTTTGCCCACTTACTAAAATGTCAGTGTCACTAATTCTTTTGTAATACAATTCTTGTCCCCACCAATCTTGATCTCTTTTAATTCATTCCTTATCTTCTGAAACCATAACTGAATCAGTGTTAAAAATCAATTGCTGTTCATTATTGATGTTAGCAATTCAGTTAAATGGAAACAAAAACAGTCAAGTTTCTATACACAGCAGAAGACGAGCAGATTTACTTCACAATCCTAGGGACACTGAGGTAGCCCTAATTTAGGAATGTTGCAAAACCTCCTCTCACTGAAGTGTTAGGCTTCCATGCATTGATCTATCTATAAAGGACTGACAGAAATAGGCAGCTAAACTTGTACCAGAATTAAGTTGATCCCACTTGGAAGAACAGCATTAGCTTTTAACCACAGAAAGAAAAAGCAGTGAGAAACAAGCACAACTGACAAAGTAAAAACGAGTAAACTGAAGATCACATTGCACTGTTAATACAAATATGGAACACATATATACGCTATCATTATTTACGTAAGAAGTAAAATTAAAGTGGTGAGTGCTTTTTGGTTCTTATTTTTTCCCTTAAATCAGAAGAAAAAAGTACACATATGCTATGTTTTTCTTTAAAGCCAAATCTAGGACAATATCTACATTATTACCATTAGCAGTTTCCAGCTTTGGCAAGAAATCATTAGGAAACGTTCAACAGCTTCAGTGTTGCATGTGCTACATGTACTTGTTTTTTGATGAGCTACAAATGCTATTTATTAATATCATTCTGATCATGAAGGAGTTTCAACCACTCAAATTTAACCGCTATAGTAGTGTGGACTGAGTGATCTGTGGACCTAGAAATGAGTCAGACTGCTAAGCACCTCAAAGAAAAGAAAGCCTATAACGAGCACAGGACATTTTCTCTAACTACAAGCAGTTCTTTTCTCAGGCTTCTTCGAATGGGTATCCATCAGGAAAATATCTGCCCACAGTAAGTAACACACATCATAAGTAGGTCATGAATTCAAATAAGCCTTCAGCAGTTCAGGAAAGCTGAGATCCAAAAAGAACTTAAATAGTGTTTTTAGTGACACTGCAGAAAGTTAATCATTTAAATTAAAACGTTACTCATTACTTGCAATAGTTTTATAGAAAGTAAATTTCACACTAAAAAGAGAAGAACTGGTTATATACCTTTTATCCTACTAGTATTTTGCACAATGCAGGTTATCATATTCCTTAGCAAAAGTATTTTGGATGCAAGAACTATGGCACGCAAAAGCTATGTTTATCAAAAAAGTATTGGGAACAGAGCTGACTCATACTATTAAGGATGAAATGCAACAGTGTTCTAACGCAGTGTACCATCGGTGTATACAGAACTCTTTCACCACAAACGATATATGAATGGGTGACTTGAGCAGCTCTTACCTGCAAAAAATCTTGTTTTTCTGGTCATTTACATTCCAAAAGGAAGTAACAGCCTAAAAGCATTCTGACTACAGAAAAAAGAAGCTGTTTTAAAAGATATTACAGGACCGTATCTTGCTTAGTTTAATGAAAATTAAGCTGAAAGAAAACAGAGCTGTTCTTTATAAGTTTAGTGGTAGTACCTTGAGATCTGCTATTTAAATTTTAAAAAGTTATAATAGAAATGAAACTGAAGTTTCCTAGTCATGCTACAAAACAAGGCCTTTTGGGAAAACAGAGGATGAAATACAATTTTTAAGCCAGGAGCTTGAACAGAATTTCTTCTGTGACAGAAAGGGAATGAACTCCATTACCAGATTTTACTGACCTTCTGAGAGTATGACCATACTGCATCAAATATTCGTATTTTAGCTTTGGCACGTGAAAAATTGCAACTAGATGAGAGCATTTGTGAAAGTCCACATCACAGCAACAAACTCATTTTGTGCGCTGACTTCAAGTTTCAAACTGTGACTTAACAGGGGAAAAGAGCAGATCCCAGGAATTTGATCTCCACTACCTATCACCTAAGATCAATTTGGTGGTGCATGAGCAAAATAAAAATATATGTAGTTCTCCTGGCACTGTTGTTCTTGGTCCATGTTAGACTTACACCTAAGTCTTCTTTCATGGACTATTTCTCATTTAACTCACTCTCACATCTTCTTTAAAGAAGAATATGCACAATGCAGACACTTTTTTTGGAATGTTCCATTTGGTACATACACGGAAATGCTGCAAGGTATTTCAAGAACTGGCTCGGTGCATATTGATTTTTTTAATCATGTAGGGCAGCAAGTGTGAAGATAGCTTGTCCTTGATAAAGCAATCAGGCATGACTAACAAGACTGTTGCTTGGGTAGGCTAGCACTTACAGTGAAACAAAACAAGCACACAAAGTTGCTAGACACAAAGGGAGTACCAGTAGCCCTCTACTTTCAGTATTTACACAATAAAAGAATCTTTATAAACACCAAGTCACTATGAAGCAGCAAAAACATCTTAAGACTTAAAGGTTTGGGGAATTAAAACATTTTGTCTATACCTACTGAGTGCTTCAAAGAAGAAAAGAGGATGCAGATAAGTATAAGGTCATACAATCTCAGTAAAGGCCAAGGAAAACAACCTTTGGAAACTACTATTGTTTTTCTCTTACCTCAAAATGTACGTCAGCCATTTTGTCTCAAGATATTATTAACACAAAGCATGAGTAATTAATAAGGCAAATTTGTTTTACACAGGCATGGTGCCAGTGGCACTTAGCAAGAAGCAGAACTCACTCTTGGCAAAGTACATCACCACCATCTAGGGCGCTGATTTTATTTTTGTACAGATCCTACAAAAAAAAAAAAAAGTTAATCCACAACTAACGGTAGATTATCCAAAAGACAATTGGATCAAGTTGGTGACACTCTCTCCTCCAGTATCTAAGCAAGACTATGCAAGGTTTTAGGTGCACAGCTCAAGCAGTGTCTTTACAACCAAGCCAGCTATAGAGTATTTCCTTGTATGTACTTTGGCTCATCAGTACTGAAGATGCAACCACTTTCAGATCTTTATTTATTCACTGTACTATGCAGAGATGTCTCCCTGTGCCTGATTTTTGAGCACCTACTAAAGATACTAGAACTATCACACCTGAGACTCAAAACACTGCTAACCTAATTTCACCAATTATCACAATACATGTTGCTCATTTTCAGCATTGTTTGTAACGTTTGGACTGATGGTCATATTTAAAGTAGGTGGTGAATAATAAAAGAGGACACGCAAATGAAGTCTACTCACACTCCATAAAAAATAAATGGGAGTAAGCATCCACGAAGTTAAAAGATGAAGGTGGAAAAATAGCAGAGACCCAACCCCAGCTACAAAGCATGTTACTTCCCTAAACAAGAAAATGGGTCATTATTCAAAACCATCCCCAAACCACAGCACTTCCTCAACACACCACAAACAGGCATTACATAGTCTTCAATTATACAAGGAATTTTGGAATAAAACAATGGAATGCTAATATTCTCGTGATATCAGAAAGTCTAAGAATGAACCTCTCTGAACGAACCAAATGGCTTTTGCTGTGTATGGCACTTAAACAACCCTCAGGAGGTTAAAAACATCATTGTCCTCCCAACTTCATGAATGTCAATTTATTTCCATGTATTTTAGTAGTTAAAGATATAGCAGGTGTCTGAGTATTTGCCTCCATCTCCCACATAGCCTTTACTTAAAATAATCAAGTGGTTTTTAAAACATAGCTTTTAATATTTCACTATTAAAAGTGTGCTTCTTTCTTGCAAATCCTGGATTAATGCCCTCTTCATATTTTGAAGTAATTTCATGTGCTATTTTTTGAAATGCATGCTTTGTTATCTCTCCATTAAAAAAAAAAAAAATTCATACCAGTTCTACAGTTCTTCTGAATTTTGAGCATGAAAAAAAAAAGAAGCTTGTTGCACAGGATACTGCAAATCCTGAACTGAACAGTACTTTTCCTACCTGAAAATAGTTACAAGAGATAACATGCTGCAACTGAGGGGTTTTTGTTGTTGTTTTTTGTTTTTTGTTTTTTTACAAGTTAGATTACTGTTACAAGATCCTGGATTACAAAATTTCACTTCCATTAACTTTTAAAGTAACATACACACATATTTTAGGATGATACACTTCTTAAGTTATATAGATTTCAGCATCAGCCAACATAACAAAAGATGAGAGAAAATGAAAAAACAACTTTACACTTTTTACTTAAAAACCACATAAGAAATGCAATACAGAACATACTGGGAACTTTTTCAACAAACAATATATAGTGTTAACAATACGCAGAAACATTAAGCAGCTAAGTTGGCGCTTTGCGATACTGCTCCAGCAATTGTTTTGTTCCTTGTAGATCTACTGCAGTTGTAGGACTACAACTGACAACATACAAAGAGATCAGCAGTTGAAAAATTATTTGAACAGTATCTCTCAGAAGTTCTATTTCTCTGAGTAACAAAAATGGAATTTTTTGTGCTCGTTAAAAAGCTATTGTAAATTGAATCCCAACTTCCATATTATTTACTTTCCCACAGAAAAGCATTTATATGAAGTTAATACTGCTATTTCTTAAGCTACCTAACAAAGCAGGTAACTACTGAGTTTCCACAGTCAAAAGGCTAACAGCAAATCCTACATATTTTCTTCTTATGAAGAAAAGCATTCTTTGAAACTGTTGCTAAAGCACTCTATTATATTTTAAACTCAAGTAACAAGAACAAATCTGCAAGGCATTTCTTCCACCAAAATGAAGGGAACCAGCCCTATTACAATATTACAAAACTAGACTATTACAGAGGGCTTTCCTTTTCCCTATGCACCTTTTAACTCTGAAGATAAGTAAGTCATATTTGTATTCAGAAAAGACTCAATGCAAGCACATAGAAGTTTGTGGGCAACCCCTATCCTATTTCATGTCTTCAGCAGACTTCTCCTTAGATAGGACCTGGGATTCTCCTTCTTTAAATTAAAATCTGCATTATTTTCAAGGTCTGAACTTGATGTCAGCACAATCTTTAAATATCTGCTCTACGGTGCATTTCTACAGTGTTCTTTATACATCTTTCTACCCAAAAACCTACTCCCTATGGGTTCAAGCTGTCACATCAGCATCACCCATCTCTGGGCTAAGCCTCGTTTACAGAGCATGGTCCTCAGTACTGTCTATTGAAAAAGGCTCCTAAGTCAGTGTACACAGAATCTTTCAGGTTGGAAGGAACCTCTGGTGATCACCGAAATCTCCTCAAGCATAGCCAGCTAGACCAGGCTGCCCAGGACTGTGTCCAGTTTGGTTTTGAGCATCTCCAGGGATGGATATCTACAGTCTTTCTGTGACCACCCTCACAGTATTAAAAAAAAGAAAAAAAAAAAGAAAAAAGTGTATTAAGTTGTCCCCTTGCCTTTTGTCCCAACACTGGGTGATACTGAGAAGAGTCTGGCTCCTTTCTCCTCATTCCCTCCTTCCAAATACTTGTACACATTTATAAGCACCCTCTCAGCTTTCTGTATTCCAGACTGAAGAGTTCTAGTTCTCTCAGTCTCTCATAGACTTGTTCCATCAAGTCACTGTCTTCCTTCTACTGGGGAGACTACAACAGGACACAGCATGACAGATGCAGCCTCACTAGTGAGGAATAGGGAAGGATTACCTCCCTCAACCTGCTCGCAAAGCTTCCCAGTGCAACCCAGGATACCATTAGCCTGTTTTGCTGCAAGGACATATTGCTAGTTCATGGTCAGTTTGTTGTCTGCCAGAAACTCAAAGCCCTTTTTCAGCAAAATTGCTTTCCAGACAGCGAGCCCCAAGACTGTACTGGTGCCTCAGTAATACTTCAGGGAGCAAGATTTTTACTCACTGAACTGTACGTTTTTCCTTCTGTACAGTTTTTTTGGACCACCAAAGCCCCTCTTAAGACCAGCACAATCAACATGGTCTTATCGGCCACTCCTCACAGTTCTGTATGACATGCAAACTTGCTGAGTGTGCATTCCATTCCATCATACAGGTCTTTAACAAAGATGTTGAATATTATTGGCCATGGTATTGAGCATTTGCATACACCACTAGTGACTTACCTCCAAGTGGACTTTGTGATGCCGATAACAAAACCCCTGTGCCCACTCACTCACTCACTTTTTAATTCATCTCACTGTCCACTTATCTATCCTGTACTTTGTCAATTTGCCTACTAATGTCAAGGTAAAGAACACAGACTGTTTTTCCATTATCCGCCAAACTAACCACCACACTGTAGAATGAAATCAAGTTGGTCAACCATGGTTTCCCCTCTGTAAATCTGTGCTGACCTTAAGTCACATTACTGTCTTCCACACGTTTGAAAATGCTTTCTGGGAGGATATTCCTTCTCACCTTCCCAGGGACTGCATTAAGGCTGACTTGCTTGTAATTCCTCATATCTTCTCTCTAGCTTTTCTTGAAGACAGGAGTGATATTTGCTTCTTACCAGTCTACAGAAACCTCTCACAAATCAAAAGATAATTGAGAGGCCTTGCAAAGGCATTAGCTAGATTCCTCAGCACTTCTGCATGCAACCTATCAGGTGTAATGAACTTCAGTATATCTAGTTTAAATGCACCTCTATGCTGGTTCACTCCCACTGAGGTTACCTCTTCCTTGTTTCAGGATTCCCTTCTGGTTTCAGGGGGCTGACTCTTGGTCAAGACTGCATTACTGGTAAAGACTGAGGGAAAGAAGGCACTGAGTACCTCAGCCTTCTCTACATTATTTGTCACCCAATTTCCCTGTCCCATTTGACAGCAGGCCCACACTTGCTTGTACTTGTACAATCCTTTCTTGCTGTTCTGCCTGAAGCATGAGGAACCACTCAACGAATGGCTACTTTCTCCTCAAGATGCATGCCCTTTCCTCGACTTGTAATGCAGATCCCTCACATTCTGACAAAATAAAGAAAATACTTTCATTTCAATGGGGGGGCAATTTAGGAGACCAAGCTGATTCTCCCAGTCTATGCTTTGTGCAATGGAAAGCAACATGCCAAATAGTACTCTTACTGTTTTGTAATTTAAAGTATTCGCACGTGTATATTTCTACTACCACATCCAATTTCTGTATAAACTGTTTATGTTAGATAGAGTAGGGATATAAGGAATAAAGTACTTGGTGGCTTGAGTACTTTATCAGAAATATGCATTGGCTTTGTAAAAACTGACTACACTTTATATTAAGCAAAATAGTGAATAAGCTTTTCTGATTAAGAAGATCTAATATAAAATATGAGTGGTTTTCCCTGTAAATTATACTGCAGAAGTCATCTGCATGACTTGTACTTAACTCTTTTCTTCTCATGCAGCATTACAGTATTTCCCCCCACCCAACCCACAAACAAACAAAAAAGAAAAACAACAAATATTCCACTAGTTGTTACACATTGCACTTTTAAAGCACAGACTTGCCAGTCTTCTGCATTTCCAGTGTCCTGCTTAAACACAGTTGACATAGTCCTCATTTTATGAAACTGGAAGATTTCGCCTAAGTACTTCTTTTGATGCTGGAGAAATGTTATCTGGGAAAATTACTTCAAACTCTATAATTAAGTCTCCACGTTGGTCAGGATTTTTGGGAAATGGCAAACCGTATCCTATAATTCTTCTTCTCATCCCAGGCTTTACAACTTCATTTACTGTCATGGGTATGGTTCTTCCTTCTATTGTTGGCACATTGATAGAGCTGCCACACAATGCCTAAGGAAAGATTGTATCATAAGAAAAATGGATTGGTCAGAACACTGTTTGTACCTACAACTGAATTTTATTTAGAAAAGACTAGCATTGTAAACAGAATACTTCCACTGTGAAGTGCAGAGATTTAATATTAATAAGTCTATTTGAATTTTGACAAGATACACTAACCTTATGCAATACCCACTGAAGAGTGAGTTTATATATCCTTCTATAACTTTATAAAGTAGTATGGTAATAGACCCCAGGGCAAACACACCACTCACAACTCTCCAATAGCAAATATCTAGATACTTTACAATTTCTACTGGTAATTTAGAATCCTGTTCAATTTTTTGTTCATATTACACAGGGATTTACTCTTAATACCTCCATCAAATAACGTTACATCAAATAATACAACATTTAAATGCTTTTAATCAAATTTAATAGTTGTCTTAGGAGAGCATTTGTGATGGCCAAAGAAAAACAAACACTATTTTAGAGTATCAAAATTAAAACATCATCAGGAAGATCAGGTTTTCTCCTGCTTTACCCAATGGTTTGTTTTCATTACTAAGATTCTGATAAAGATTCTTCCAGCTTCACCTGGTCCTGTATACTTAGTCTATACTGATAGATGTTCACTATTATGTAACACTGCAATAAATCTACATGGACTTTTATCCATGAAGGAACTATATTACCCACATCATTAAATAGTTCTCTCCCTCCTTTATCCTGTTTTAAGCATTTCATTTTACTTTAAATGTATTTTTAGAGGGAGCTCATAATATGCACAAAGAGCTCAAAATGCAAGTAAAAACTTGCTCCTTCACTTAATACTAATTGAAAGAAAACACAGAACACACTCAGTTGTGTTAATTTTTAAATTATGACCACCGCACAGCTTCAGATTCTGAAGAACTCTCCTTGGTTGCCTGATTCTTTCCTTTTGAAAGCCAGCATGTTTTGTTCTTGGAACAGAATTAAAAAAAAAGCTATAGCATTTTTGTTGTTATATATAGCTCCTATAACACCTGTTCTCAATAATTTATCCTCATGAAATCAATCTCTACCTACTTCGAAATCACACTGAAATAACGTATGACATAAAAAGGCAGGCTTAGAATTTGCTGGCACTGAAAATAGTTAAGAAATTTCTACTTTGTTCCATGGAAGCAGCAATCACATCACACAATAAATGAGCATACTACATTGAATGTATTTATTGATTTAGCCTAATATGTATTTATCTAGAAAGGTAAAGCACAAAGACTTAAGCCATATCAACTTTTACTTTCACTCTCCCATCCTCATTCTCTTCCACCTCCTCCATGGTCAACAGCTTGAAATAGTACTCCATTTATATCAAAACAGCTAGTGCTTCCACTATAAATAACTACATTCTGTAGTCACATTTTTATGAGAAATGTTTTCTTTAGAACAGAAGAAAACACTTCATCGCTGTCATTTAGTTTTTGCTGTACAGCTATTGTACCACATTGTAATAGGGTTGAACAATGAGTTCCACTAAAAGCAAAACTTACCTCCCTTAAGCTGATCTTAACAGGATAGACAATATTTGATCCATCTCTCTTGAAATGAGAGTGAGGTTTATCTTTTATGATAAAGACAATGTCAGCTGGAATTGTGTTGGGTGTTTCATCACCTTCTTTTGGAAAAGTGATTTTGGTGCCTTCTTTCCATCCTCTTTTTATTTCAATAGTAAGAATTTTGTCTTCTGTTCGGACACTTCTACCATCTGGGTTCAGCCTTTTACGTGAAATCCTCATCCTTTTTGTGCAGCCATGATATATCTCTTCCAATGACACCTTAAGCTCATGAATTACAGGAGGATCTTGTTTACGACGTAACTGGCTACCTACTGTATTCCTTTCTCTTGGAAAACCATTCATACTGAAACTAGTGAACGATCCAAATGGATCACCATCCACCTCCATGTCTTCAGTGTCTCTACCACCAGGCATCCTCCTTCCAAAGAAGATCTCAAAAGGATTTGTGCCACCAAAGAAGGCTGCAAACGTAGCGTGTGGGTCACCATGGAAGGAATACCGGAAGGTACCACCCTGTCCATCAGGTCCTCCAGCTCCTCCTTTCAGACCTAAAAAAGACAAATATGCAAAATTTTATACAAGAAAGCTTATACTAATATTCCATTTATCAAAGAGTGGAAGAATAGATATCAGAACTGACAAGCTGAAAAGGTTTTTGGGGTAGAGTGAAAGGGCTCCTCCTCAATGAGGAAATACCAGACCACTCAGTATCGACTATTAACTCAAATAATATTTCTCTCATTCTCCATTGTTCAACTCCAATCTATTGTTGATAAGCTTTACTTCTGTTTTACTGCAATGAATTTTGAGAATAAAGGATCAGGACAACACTCAAGCAGCCATACTGCTTCTTTAACACTCAGAGCAAAATCTCAAATTTTTGATAGAAAAGGGAAGAAACTTGGGAATATAATTCTATCCAGCCACAAAAAAAAAAACCCTCAGAAGTTCTTAAGACCTATTTGTGTATGAAAATCTTCTATAAACTGTCACTGTCTCCGTACAAAAAACAAACAAATAAAAAAAAACATTGTTCTCAAATCACTCTTCTCTACCTTTATCTTCCCTAGGAAAATATCTACATTTAATGTCTTCCTGGCAAGACTTTCCTTATGATTCTCATTGGCTGGTCCTTTGCACTTCCTGACTGGGTTTGCAGTAAGTTTTAAATGCCTTTCTCAACTCCTACTAGTTTTTTGCTTTGATGCACTGACAGTTTCAGAATACCATCTCAAACCTCTAAGAAAAAAATTTAAAGCTTTTGTAGGACACTTAGTTCAAAATTCACAATTCTTTTTTTGTTTGAAAAACCATTTGAAACAGGTTTGTTTGTTTTTTTGCTCTATTTTGCTTAGAACTTCTATGCATAAGCCTAATATCAGTTACCAGCAGTAACCAAGAAAGACATCAGAATAAGGACAACTTCTCCCATCTCCATACCATGCCACTAAATATTACTTTACAATGTGTAGTGCTATCGACGTAGCACAGAACTGTTAATGGCAAACAATCTGATCAGCGGATCTATGAATCTGTGATAATCTGTGGTAACAAAATGACACCTCCTGGAATAGCTAGTCAGAAGTTTTTATTGAAGGCACATCAAGGTTCTTCACTGTAAAAAACTATGATGTTTCCTGCTTCCTATATCCCACCTCCTCACCCTTTCCTCAGAACTACTAATTACTCTCTGAAGCAATGGAAAAGCTTAGAGAACAACTGAGTCATCACAAGGTATTTCCAGAGTCACCACTGCTACCTTTAACGTTTCGCACAAAATAAACAAACGTATGTTTTATATCTCTAGACTCAAGTATATATGCTAGGACACAAAAGGCTACGTGCTTTACTTCTGGGAAAAAAAACATAAAAATGCATCTTTGGGAGAGCCATTTGAGATGAGCTACTGTACAGGAATAAAACATCCCAAGGAATTGCAAGGTAAATAGTTTTATAGTCATATATGGAAAAGAGGTGTGGAAAATGGGAAGAAATGCAAGGAGGCAGAAGACCAAGAGGCAACGAAGGCCTCTGGTATCTAAAACTTTTTCCTAGAATGTTTCAAAAACAGCACTAAGGATTCTGGACACTTGCAGTAGAACAAAACAAAAAACACTGCCCCATGTGCAGAAGCTAAAGGCCTTCTACATGAATTTATAACAATTTTTTAACAAATTCATTAAGCCCCACAGATGACAGAGGGTCAAATTTCATATAAGAACTTGCAACTTCCTGCACAAAATAATGCTAGGTGTCCTGACTTGCTCTCTCGAAAAAAGGGGGATGGAGGGTTGAATGAATGACAACGAATGAGTGGACATACTTATTAAAACAGAAAAAATGATTTCATCTGGAATTTCTGATAGTATAACTTTAAGGGGAGGGTTGTTAACATCCTCCTCTGTTGTTCAATCAAAAGACTGAGGCAAGTCACGTTGGTCAAAAATAAATTAAAAAAAAAAAATCCTCTCCAGATAACCATTTTAGGATAAATATGACATTTCTAAGGCCTCATTCTCTTGGCATGTTATCACTGTTTACAATTAAAGCTAAAAAATGTTCTGGTATTTCATGACATCAGCCAAATTCTTTCCTCCCTAGGCAAGAAGCCAAGGACAACTACGGACTGGACACCTGGGCTTCTGCTCAGGACTGCCATGCTGAGATCAAGCAGAGTGCCCTTTAACAAAATCTTAAAACAGAATTCATCTCTCCGACTGCATCTCAAAAAGTGCTAGAGTAAGGGAAGGCGGCAGTAAGACGAGATCCCAGAAAGCTATTTATGGGTCATACAGACTTTTTCAGTCCAATGACTTTCTGCCTGTGAAGTATGTATTTGGGACTTTTAAAACATAAAAACATTAACAGAAGAAATTAAAACTAGACCATCATTATACCCGTGCAATACATTTTACAGTATAAGTCTAATAAAAATGAGACAAAAATCAAAGTGGTACAGACATATTGCCTAAAACCAACACATGCTTCTATGCATCATCTGTGCTTATTTTGTTTCTTCCAACATAATGGAAGTGGCCCCTCACAAACTATAACAAAGGTATACATACCTTCTTCCCCAAACTGATCATAAATGTCTCTCTTTTTGGGATCACTCAGCACTTCATAAGCTTCTGCAATCTCCTTGAATTTTTCCTCTGCATGAGCAGACTTGTTCTTATCCGGATGCCATTTAAGCGCTTGTTTTCTGTAAGCCTTTTTGATATCCTCTTCAGAAGCCCCTTTTTCAATTCCCAGAATAGAATAATAATCCTTCCCCATCCTCAGCGTTATAGGAATTTAGACTTTCCTTGTTATAAAGAAACCAGTATCCAGTGTCTCAGCAATGCAGAGAAGCTAGAGAAGGAAAAATAAAGATCAAATTTGGAAATTAAGTAAACAGAACAAAAAAAAAAAAAAAAAAAATCAACAAACTCTGATACACTAGAGAAACGTTAGATAGCCTATCCGTATTTCATTCCTTCCGCTGTTGCTCATTTATAAATAATTATACACACAGGACAGGACACAGCCCTCTTCAGAGTCCTCCCATCTAAACTACGTGTCTCCGGCTCTTTCTAGAACGACAAATACTACAGGGCGTCACTTCCCAGACTGCCCCTGCTGAACAGTCTGCACAGTTCATTTGCTCTCAAGCACACACACACACAAACTGTTGAACTATTTCCTCCCTCCTCCAGCAACTAGAAAGTTTAAGCATTTAACAGTGCAATTGCAGTGCCTTTCACCAGCAGGGATGAACCCAACCACGTCTAAAATACATAACCACTCCAACTGCAATTGGAGCTCATATGAAATAATTACAGCATTTTACTTCACAGTTTCTGTAGAGACAACTGTACATACAACTGCTTTCTGAACATATAATCAACATGGGTTTGTACACTTTCCAGGAAGGACTGCAAAGTATTTCACACCAAAGCTAACAACAAAGCTTCAGAAAGACTAACTGCATTTCTTTAAAAATAAAATTAACTCACTCTCAACTGCAGTTGACTGCAGCTGTACCATTAAGCAGTAAATCAAACATGAAAGGAACCTTAAAAAAAAAAAACAAAAAAAAAACCACTAGAAGCAGATCAAATGCATGGGGTATTTTTTTCTTTTTTTCCCCCCTTTGCCTCTCATTCTATAGTGGCAATATCAAGCCAATGCAAGTATCGCAACATATCCAGCCAGTATTAGTGTTGTCATATGAAAGCTAACAGAAAAGTACCTGATTCCTGCACATTTCTTTTACAACATGTAGTTCAAATTTTAATATTTAAGGTTTTCTAATACTCTGCAGAGGGAATGGTATCAAGTTTCAGACTGTTGAATTTCTTTCAGTTGTTATGAAATTATCCTTGTTTATCAGGATCGTAATAAACTTCAAGACTGATTAGCGCAGCTTGAAAAAAATGCTCCTTCCTGGAAAAAAAAAGGATTAAAATATGCTAATTTTAGTCATATCTGGAACTTACTCATAAGAAAGCACCTCTTAGACTCAAACTATTTACCCTATAATGCTGCAAAGTTTAAGAGGGTATAAATCAGATAAAGGACCCTCAAACTCAAGAAGAGAATGCTAATTTTTAGATTAACTGGTTTTGTTCCTTTAAAGAAAACAGTTTCTGCTCTAACTTCAAAGGAGGTGAAATAGAGAAGATAGAAAATTTCATCTAAAACAGACAGTACTATAAAAAGAGATATCTCACCCTCTTATGTCATCACTCTATTCCCCACACCTTACCTGTTCTTTCTCACTTGCTAGATTTGACCAGGTTCCCTCAACGTATCTGGGATTTGCTTAGATTTTTTTCTAATCTCCTTGGAATAGTAACAGGGATGAAAGATGACATTTCACCACAGCCATGGATTTTGCATATCTGTAATTAATATTTCAAAACCAATAGAGGTGAAAGAGCATTGAGAAGAAGAATCTGATTTGTTTATCACCAGATCTCTCAGGACTGATTTAAGTTTCTGGAACACTGGGACCCAGAAGGTTACAGAATCAATTCTCTTCACAGCTGAAGGAATAAGTTGTCGTTGAGCTCTACATGGAATAAAGCTAGTCCTTTATTAATTATCCTTTTCTCCCTATCTTTCTTTAAAAAACACTGGCTTTGTTAATTTACTCTTCCAGATTACCTCTTGTAGATCCATGTCCTAAGTTGAGGATTTTTTCTGCTATCAAATCCCTAAAGCAAGAGGAGTATAAGAGGTTGAATTCAAACAACACTGAAACCAATTTCATTCGAAACACACTACCACTCCCTAAGAAGCAACTTTACTTATGTACATTTTAGTGGGCAGCTTTAACTTTATTATGCTCAGGATATAGCTGCGAATGAGACAAATAATCATCCAAACTCAGCAGTCACAGTCACTCTGAATAACAATAGCAAGCAAACTTCATCACTATTGACAAAAACAAAATTCAGCACAGCCTGAAGTCCTCTTGCAGAACTAACAGTAAAAGGAGTCACCATGCTCAGCTGTGCTCCCATTGTAGCGTTTGAGCCAGCACAGCGGGGTCACACCTTACATCACTTGCAGTGCACTGAATAGGACCACACACCATTTGTGTGACCATGGTGATACATCACAGACTGTACAGAACAGCAGTACCTCAGACTAGCCGCAGGTTTATCTTTCATTAAGTTTTTCAAAACCTCTGGTCAATGGAAGTGGTAGAGTGTGCATACACTAGATTTAAAAGCAAAGTATAAAACCTTTTCTCCCTGTTGAGAACACTGTATTAAATAATTATATATTTTAATTATCACAAGAATACCTAAGGAGTCGCAATAAGCATGGCTTACACTGCCCCCCGCCATTTTGTAAGACATAGTATTTAATTTCCCAAATTTCATTAAAAGATACAACAGTCAGGATTTCCCCTTAAATCAGGTACTCCCTTAACCCAGGTATCAGAACTTAAGAAGTCACAATGAGAAATTTCACTGACAATCACAGTGAGTAACTGTTCAGGCATCCTTTCTGTGGGGCACCTACAGAGAGAAACACGCTCTTCCAGCTCTAGTGCCAAGTTATACCCTAATTAGGTAAGTTATTCTCTAAAAAATAACAACAATGTAACAATGAAGATTGAGTGAAATACACAGCAATGACTATAGCTACTTCTACTTCCTGGCCTACTTGATGGGACAACTGAACCACAAGGTTCCATAAAGTATGTTTCTCTCCATACTTTCTATCTTTTTTATCATATAATTAGAGATCTTTTGTTATTTTACCTATGTTCCCCCTTCAGTGTTGTTAACAAGAAAATCCTTTGGGCACTGTCCATAACATGAACTTCTGGCACTGCAGCTCCTTCAAATAAACACAGGTGAACAGAAAAAAAAAACAGCTATTGAAAAACCTCCTATATATTTGTTTTTCATGCTATAATCTTATCTCTTCTGTTACCATACACATAGAATCACAAGTATTAAAAAATAAAAATAAAAAAATCAACCGTGTAAAGACTCTGCTTCCCATATGTTGAATAAGTTGCAATTTGAGTTTTTTAATGCCTGAAGGAATATCCTGTGCATAGAAAAAAGAAGGTGATCACCTAGGGTGGAACAGATGAATTCATTTATGGGATCATTTAGTTCTTTACAAGTTTCTACTTCAAAATCTCTCCTTTGCAGTAGTATTCAGCAGCATTCACTAGGCATTGTCAGCAAGTGCTTCCCAGAGTCCTTGCATTAGAGTAATACCTTTATTGCGAGGTTGGTGTTTGGGTTGGAATACCAGGAGGTACCCTGCTTACATTCCTGCCCATGCCCACAATTCTATGTGCAGCACACTGGAATGCCAGCTCACTATCTGTTCGGACTTTTAACTGAATTTTACTACTGAAACAATGCTCAGCACAAAAAGGCATACTTTTGTAGCAGAAGTTTTCTAAGCATTCATATATATATAGGTTCTTCAGACATCCTCTACACAAATAGTCCTGTTAGCTTTTACTCTAAAGCATTATGTATACAGACTAGGTATTAGTAATGCTTGACCACATGATTCCATTAACATTGAACGAAGTCAGCTTCTGATGCTGCGTATACCGCACTGAAGTACTAAAATGTCAAGCGGAGCAAGAATTCTATCCACTTTATCTACAAGATATACATAACAAAGATCAGATCTCTTCATTACAGTATATCACCATAAATGTTAGGTTTAATTTTCAAATAAAGTCTGTAGATATTTTTTCAGTTTTCCTAAATTCTACTAGATCTAAAAGGTCTGATTGCTGAAAGCATAGTAGTTCTCAAGGCTTGTTAGCTGATAATCAAGTATTCAGAAACAGCAGATCCCAGAAAACATCTCCAATTCTTACAAGCCACATTAGGGAACTCAAATTCCAGATCAGTCATAAATTAGTACCAGTACAAGTTTAGCTTAAGGAAAAGCTCCTAAGCAGAACTATATCATTCCTTGAAATAGCTGAAGCTGAACAAAAATGCTCTTATCTCCTTTCAATTAAGGCTTTTAAAAATAAATTAAAAAATAAATTCCTCACATGTTAAAAGCTCAGACAAAACTGCAAGACAGGGCTAGATCACAGAACAAGTTAAAGAGCAAATAAAACCACAAAGGCAAATTCCAGACAGATCACAACTATAAATACACATGTACACATAAATGTCAAAGCAGAGGAGCCAAATCTCTACCCAGAAAAACTTTCACAATTAAGTAGTATCGTATTTGAACACTCACAAGAATGAATGCAATAAATTAACATCTGTTTAAAAGGGTTTGAAGAAAGCAAATCTACATATAACAGTAAGTTTTCTGTAAGACCATGCATTATCTTCCAAGATAAAAGCACTCTGACAATGACTTTTCTCCTCACCACCTCTAACAGCATGCAGCCATTCTCTGAGCTATGTTTATGCTTTGGGACTGTGCATAAAACCTTAGACAAGAATGAAAGACATACAGCCACATTCACGAATGCATTAAATAGCGTTTCACCACAGAAGCATTCAGTAGTCGGTCTCATCTACAGAAATAAACTTCAGTGTCTGTAACAGAAGAAACAGTAGATCCATGTAACAAAACGTGACAGAGTGTAAACAGTTCTTTCTAACTAGTCAAAGGCCGCAGCTTCATTTAGTCATTCACATCACATCCAGGTAACTGCCCAGAAATTTCTTGGAGTGAATCACAGAACGTCTTGGGACCTCAAAGATCATCTAGTTCCAACACCCGGCTGTCACCCATTGGATCAGGCTGCTCAGACCTCATCGAAAGTGGCCATGAATGCTTCCAGGGATGGAGCACCCACAGCTCTCTGAGCAACCTGGGCAAAACTTAATTATTTTACTTCTTTCCACTGCAGAAACATGTTGCTACTGTGATTTAAGTAGAAAGCTCACTATAGATAAGGATACTAAAGTTTGATTTTACATCTAAGTAATTATAAGAGAAAGCAAAACACTGTACAGAAAATTTAAACTGTTCATAGAATTACAAAGTTGCCATAGATAGTAACAGCATACTTTAGTAATGGCACACATTTTATATTTTTGTATGGCATAGATGGTGCCTTCAAAATACTCTGTTCAGAAAGAATTCAAAGCGAAATGCACCAAGCAGCATTAACCATAGTTTAATGGGAAAGCAGGAGGGGAGCTGACCTAAGTCTCAAGTAGATTTTACACCAAACATGGTTGCAATGATCACCAAAAACACAAGCAGGCTGCTAGTCATACACGTACTGATTCTTCACAACATAACCATGGAACCTGCTTTGGCAGGGGGGTTGGACTCGATGATCTCTGGAAGTCCCTTCCAACCCCTACGATTCTGTGATAGCCAACTTACAGGTCATTAACAAAGAATTGCCTTCTCATGCCTGATACTTGCCTAAGTCACAATCTCTACTGTAGTTGAAGACCAAAAATACACTTGGAAGAATTTTCCATGTTTCACCTCCCACTGCTGTGAAAGAACAGTCAACATCTTAAAGCAGGCAAAGTTCTTAGAACTCAGTTATGATGCATTGTTTCGGCTGGAACTCAACCAACTAGGCTTCACAATGGCATGATTAACCACTTCAGGCAAATCCACAAAAGGAGAACCTCAAGTATGGTTACAGAAGACAGGAGGTATTTTCATCTACTAATTAAGGATTCCCTAAATTCTTTTCAGATCCTTAGAGACAATAATCATTTCAGCTTCCACTCACACAGAAGCTTGTGAACAAGGCCTCTTCTCCAAACACAAGTTGATAGATCAAGAACTAAAATAGCCAGTGATAAAAAACACGTCACAGATTCCTTCACATTACTAACAACACATTTATGTGTTGGTAAGGAAAAATATTTTTAGTGTCCTTACTGTTGTTAAGGAGAAAAAAGGAGTAAGCTGAAGTTACATTTCACTCAAGAAAAATGTTACATTTTGACAAGTTCCACACAATCTACTACAAAGCTTATCAATTAACAGAAAGCAGAAAAATCCAGTAGTTACAGATATGAAAATGCTTCCACATGAGAAACAACTGAAAAGCCTTGAGATCTC
The DNA here is from genome assembly GCA_028571105.1 of Tragopan temminckii. Taxonomy (NCBI): domain Eukaryota; kingdom Metazoa; phylum Chordata; class Aves; order Galliformes; family Phasianidae; genus Tragopan; species Tragopan temminckii. The sequence goes on from JAOWBP010004015.1 coordinate 23,387,851, forward strand.
TGGTCTTTAAAAATAAAAATAAAAAAAAAATGGAGAGTGCAAGAGGGTGAATGAACTGAGCTGTTCTTGACCTACTCCCACCTAAGCCAGAGCCACTAAGCGAAGCCAGCAGAAGACAGTTTCAAAAACAAAATTAAGAAGTCCTGTAAGTGGTAGAATTTTCTGCCAAAGGACAGTGTAAACTAAAAAAAAGTTTCAGGGGGATAGCAGAGAGAAAAACAAAAACCACCACAACCACAGAAGAGACCCAGCCCAAGTCAACCAACAGAGAAGCCATGCAGGAATTCTCTGCAACAGGAAAGCGGAAAAGAAAAACAATCAGGTGCTTGCTTTATTCTCACTTAGCCTAAAGCAACTACTTAAGACCACTTCTGAATGCAAATCACTGGAATAAACAGACCATTTAATGGACAAGCAGTTCAGCATTCTCAGGATGAACAAACTCACTAGATTCATGAAAATCTCAGTGCAACGTAATTCAGCAACTTCCATGCAAGAAATAATAAAGACTTTCCAGATCAGAAGCTTTAGTTGCAAGCACCGGCACTTTGCAATCAATCTCAGTGTCACACAATTGCTGTCAAAACATATGAGTTCAGCCAGGCACTAGAATTCTGCCCCAACAAATGTATTAGTAGAAAGAACTGTGTTTGGATACTCTATATTATAAGAAAACATGCTAGAATAACTATAGCATAGTTCTGGATGAGCAGTAAACTCATATCTATGTATACTTATTTATATTTCTTCAAAAGCACATATACTAGCAGCACATTGTTTAAAACCTACTGGAAATTAATAAATCTGAGTATGACCAGCAACCACACTGCTTCCTCTTTCTCTCCCACCACCTTTCTGTTCCTAAAAAACAACACATCAATTGCCTACAGGCTTTCAGTCAACTCACATAAACACATGCAAAACCTTTAAAAGATATGCAAGTAGATTTGTACTTTCATTTTTCCTATCTGAATATGTTTATTATGCAAATGTTGGAAAATAATTTATATTGTTTTCTACCTAAGTGAAATGTTGAGGGGTGCTGTTTCCAATAGCATTTGGGAGGAAAAAACAACAACAAGGCATTCAGTTAGACTAAGTAAAGATGTCTCACTATTAACATTTTCCAGAAAAGTAAGGCTTAAGGTAGCAGCGTGATCATTGGATTAAGTCCTATTCTTGCAGCACAGAAGAAACAGAAATTGCCCTAAAATCAGAGAGACAGATCAGTCAACTCATACACAACTCCTTCTGTAGTCCAGCATTCACCCCAAGGAATTAAAGCCAGCTGGCACAAGCCAAAGCAATGCTTGCTTTGGGCCAGGCTGAGACTGGACAAGTGGCCAACCAGCTCAGAGACCCTGGGAACCATGACTGGCTCTCTGCTAGTTCTTTCACCAGATGAGTCCTGGAGCAAGAGAACTGACCTAATCACAGTGGTATGTACTGATCAACAGGAAAATAACAATGGAAAAACAGTGCTAATTTCCACTGTACCCCTAGCCGATTTTCCTTCAAGAAATTAGAATGGACAAAAAGATCTGAGAAAAAGGCATTTCAAGTAGATTTCAGTAACCTACATACAGTTATCGCAACTACCTTATCACCCAGGAAACATTAGGATGAGTAGGCTGTCTCAATTAGAAACTCTCCATTTCAATGGCAGGACTATACAACAGCTGGTATTTTAGTCTTCACCTACAGTACACAATTACAGTTACACAAGCTGTAACAACTTCTTCATGTTCATATTAACTATGGCAACAGTTCTGTCTGTCAAAGAGAAACAGTCCTAAGGGGTTTCTTCCATCCAACAATAACCATTAACAAACTGCTGTCTCAAGGCAGGAAGTAGCGGAGAATTCAGGGCACCTAGAGAACATACAGTCCTTACATGTTTGCTTTCGCTAAAAGTCTTCAGGAAGGTGGTAATGGCATAACTAGGATTTGAGTTTTGCTTTTGAATGGTTATCAGCCTATCACAGATACTTTGATTTGTTCCATTAGAGACAACAACAACAACAACAAAAAAAAGTAGTCTATTTGGAATACTGATTAGTGGAACTAATAGCTTATACATAATAGAAATATTTTCTGAAGTAAAGCAGATGCTCTACAGCTTTAAACTGAAGACTGTCAGGCGCATCTAGAGTAGTCTACTACTAGTTCAGTAATGTTCCACAACTAAGGAACAGAGAGAAGCTAAGTCTGCAAGTCATTTTTCCCTCTTAAAAAAGCATCAAATAGTTGTTTTCTGGCATATCTGAAAAATTATCAGTAAACAGAACAGCTGGAAGAAAAACACTGAACAAACAACACAAATCATAGTTATGAGTCACACGTGAGAAGGGGAAGGGGAAAAAGGTAACTAGAAGTTGTGATCCCTAACCATACTCTATTTGGGAACTTTTTCCTGCAGTAATGATAAAAAAATAAAAATCACAGAATAACAGAATTGTTAGAGTTGGAAGGGACCTATAAAGATCATCTAGTCCAACTTCCCTGCAATGAATAGGGACACCCACAGCACGATCACATTGCTCAGAGCCCCATTCAGTCTGACCTTGAATGTCTCCAGGGCCCCCAAAGCATCCACCACCTTTGTGGGCAACCTGTGCCACTGCCTCACTACCCTTATTGTAAAAAAACCTTTTTCCTTATATCCAACTCAAATCTCCCCTCTTCTAGTTTGAAACAATTTCCCCTTGTCCTATCAGAACAGATCCTGAAGAGTCTGTCCCCTTCTTTCTTATATCCACCCTTTAGGCACTGAAAGGTTACTATTAGGTCTCCCCAGAGCCTTCTCTGCTTCAGGTTGAACAGCCTCAACTCTCCCAGCCTGTCCTCACAAGGGAGGTGACAGAGTTTCATCCACACTGAAATAGTACTATTTATTAATTTCTCCAGACCTCAGTAGGAATGGGACTAAGCTTCCTGTGTTACATTTGAATCAGAGTTCAACTTAGCTTTCATTTCACATCCTTGGCCCTTGTGTTTGACACAATTGTAACACTTAATGTCAGAGGGAAAAAAAATATTACATATTAAAAAAAAATTAGATATTGTTTTGGTTTTTTTTTCCTTTTTCTTTAGGAGGGTGGAGGGGTGGTAATAGTTCAGTCTCAGTGAAGAGAGGAACTGCAGGACAAATAAATCCACTTGAAAACAAAACTCTCTACTACAATGTATTGTTTTTGATTGCTGTAAACAACCTTCATCTTGTTTGGCTGCAATGCTTCACCAAATAAGGAACTACAAACATCTAAGCATTTTTTCTTTTTTTGCTGTAGACATGAGATCCTGCTGTTCTTACATAAGCAAAAGGAGATGGTCACACTAAATACTTTTTCCAGAGTGTGTTTGTCATGATCCTACCCAGCTGCTCTGATTCATGCAGTTAGTTCCACATGCGAGGCTGAAATAGTTCTATAAAGGCAGAAGTTTGATAAGGAGACATCAAGAAGAATTTTGTTTCACCTGAAAGGAGAATATATGTCAGCACATTTAAAGTGACTTGATTTAAATTAAAACACTAAGAATATCCTGTTCACCTACAGAAGACAAATACAGACAGCCTGAGTTATATTTATCATAATTCACTGTAAGAGAAGTCAAAATAGCTGTTAGAAACGTTTGAGAGACAATGAACTCATCCTATAGCTCAAGTCAGGTTTCTTAGTTGTTCTCCACCCACCTCCCCAAGCTGAACCTAGAAGTTCTGGGAAAAGATGGAAGGGACAAGTTTGATAGTCCTACTTTCAGTTCTCTTATATGGCTTTGCTTTTTCAGATGAACAAATGCATGCTGGCCTAAGAAGAAGAGACAAAACAACATAGAAAGATGAACAATTAAGTAAAAAAATGTCTGGATGTCTGGATGGAGTGAGTTCTAGAGAGATGCAAATTCCAGCATATGGTCTACTAACAGACTATAGAAATTAACGAAAGTTATCAAACTAAACCAATAATGGAAGATTGAACTATCTTTCTAGGATGCGCTTCTCTAGAAAGTAGTGTATTTTCTGAATATATCGTGTACCTGAATCTTTGATATCTTTTACTATCTTTTATAGGTGCCTGAATGCACTTTCTTCAAAGCTCTGTTGATAGAGGAAAACATGAGACACTTCTGTCCCCTACAGCTACTACTGCATTAATTTTATCTTCCCTTTAGAAGTCCATCCCCAGTCTCCATCTCTGCCCTTCCTAATACCTATTCATATGCAATTTCCATACCTAGCTTTACCAATCAATCTATTATATGCAAGGCCTTTCTCACTTCACCCCTTCTGGGAGGAGTTTTGCAGATGTTAACAACAAGCAAACACTCTGGGCTCTCAAAACTTTTCTTCCCATGACATCCACAGAAAAACACGCAGGCCTGCAAATGAGTAGGACACTGATGACCACACTACCGTGCTGACTAACATTATCCAGCAGCCTCTCTGCACTGCATTTTGCAGAGATCACTGTATGGTGAATATGGTGATTGCTGTCTCATTGCACGCTTCAGCTGTATTTAAGGAAGAACTGCATGTTCTCTGGTTTATCCTTCCATATCCATGACACATCAAACACACTGGTGGCCAAATGCCATTTGGCTGCCTCCTGCATGGTTTCAGTAGCAAGGCCACATTAATCTTTTGCTGCTAAACTGTATTCAACCCCAGAACTGGAATTGGCTGGTACCTCAACTCCGTATCTTGAGGCAAAGAACCCTTTTTCCCTTTTAAGGTTTCTTTTTTTTTTTTTTAATTAAATTCCCTTTCATCTGCCTCATCCCACTTACAACTTTAATCAAAGACACATGAAGTAAGATTCAAAGAGTAAAATGTGCAAGATATGCTCTACAGCATCTACAATATCTACAGTTTTTATTCAAATGCTTCATGTCATAAAACATTTTTGCTAAGAAAAGCACCACAATCAATATAAGACAAAAAAAAAATGACGACTTTCAAGCTTTTCCTAAGATTTTAGGTAGATATACAGAGACCAGATGCAGATTTAGGAAGCAAGTTTACTCTTCCACCCAGAAGCCAAGAAGAAAGCTTTCCACCCAAGAAGAAAGCTGTTATCACCAAGTGAATACAAATGGGTTCTGCTTTCACCAAGCTGCAGCAGAGCAGATTGCCCTTCCCCTTCCATACTTCCGATCTGTTCTTTTTTTTTTTTTCCTTCCCATCCTATCAAATTCCTCAGAAACAACCCATGCCTCTGCACTTGTCTGGAATGAAGCATTACAGGAATATTTGCTGAATAGGAAGACACGCTGATCATCTGTTAGATCATCCTGGATAAGCGAATTCTGCACAGCAATCCCTCTATTTCCATCCTAAAAAACTGTTCCTCTTCATCTCTCTTAAAAGAGAACCTAATCAAAAGCACTGAAAAGATTTTGTAGTTAATGCTTTAATTTTATCCACCACCACATTCTCTTTTAGGAGCAACTTGTGATTCTGAGATTCATAATTATTACTTCATTGCACACGTGGTAAGCACACATAGCACTGCAGATCCTGGACACCTTTTGCCAGAGCAGGAACACCAGCTGACAGTTAGGATTTATCAGTTCGCTTGAGTCTCCTAAAGTACTGAAATCAGCAGAAACCAAATGCAAACTTTGCCAGATGAGCAATGATTTGAAGAAAGCAAAGCGGGTAAAACTAGCACAATGATTCAGAGACTATCATAATTTTAGCATATTTAGGCAAAGTTAAACAAATTTGTTCCTGAAGAGCTACAGGAACAAGTGTATAAGAAATTTAATTATTTAGCTTACAACTCATTGAGAGGAGTCCTTTGTGCACTGCTTCTTTCAAGACTACCATATCCTTAGATCTGGTCACCATGGACCAACAAAGTTGAAGCACATTGTTTAAAAAGAACTTAGAACAGAAGTTAATGGAAGCACGCACTCAAGCACCCTACCATATGCAGAGGATTTCATACTATAATTCTACAACACCTGAACTATCTGATTTAGAATTTCCTGAAGTAGATTTTTGTAGAAATAAGGACGCTTTCACACAGAGAATATTTGATTCGAGTTTCAGAACTCTCTGTTACTCAAGTCTGACTATCTGTTGGAGGGACAGGGAGGTGATTGCAGGGACAGGGAGGTGATTGTCCCCCTCTACTCTGCTCTTGTGAGCCCCCAGTACAAAAAAGACAGGGAGCTATTAGAGAGGGTCCAGAGGAGGGCCACGAAGATGATCAAGGGACTAGAGCACCTCCCCTATGAAGACAGGCTGAGGGAGCTGGGCTTGTTCAGCCTGGAGAAAAGAAGGCTGCAGGGTGACCTGATTGCAGCCTTTCAGTACCTAAAGGGAGCCTACATAGAAGAGGGGAATCAACTTTTGAAAGGGTTGATAACAGCAGGACAAGGGGAAATGGTTTTAAGTTGAGGGACGGGAGATTTAGGTTGAATGTCAAGGAAATTCTTTACAGAGAGAGTGGTGAGGTACTGGAACAGGCTGCCCAGAGAGGTTGTGGATGCCCCGTCCCTGGAG
>JAOWBP010004015.1:23398530-23430033 GCA_028571105.1 Tragopan temminckii
CAGGCTCCACCCCTTCCAGCAGCACAGGTGAATTGCCTTCACCTGTGCTCCCAGGACTGACTCATTGCTCACCTCAGATGATCAATCAGAGGTTCAGGCCATGATTCAGCAGTTTCCATACACCCTTTTTTGTTAAGCAGAAAAAAAAATAACTTGAAAGGAAGAAACAGCATAAGTGTTCAGTGTCCAATTCTCCTAAACAGGAAACAGATGCATTTAATTCAACATATTAATGCAGGTATTTTGTAGGGAGGAAAAAATATTTTTTCAAAGTTAAGAAAACCTATGCGGACTCATTCTAAAATAATAGAACATAAGTAACACATGATAACAAACTGCCGCTAAAAAATTGGTCTGCTATACCTGTTAATAATGACATCTCTCACTAACATGGGAAGAAGTTAAAAAACAAGTTGCACACAGGTCTTACAAATTACATTTTCTAAAAGGAAATAGAAGACAAAACTGTCTCTAGTTGCAGTTTTGACTCCCTCAAGCCTTCAGTACAATTCCATTCTGATGTTACTGCGTTCTACTGTGGTGACCACCATTTTCCTCTGTGCACTAAAATAGTGCTGTACACTTGAAGTTATGTGATAACGTTTTCACTATGCTCCTTACTTTGAAAGATATAGATGACTCAGTTTCTTTGTAGTCTACATGGTAAACAGTTTCTTTTTGTGCAACAACTAAATGATTCACTATGCCTCTCATCCTGTACATGCTTAATTAAAAAGAAAGAAGAAAAGAAGGAAAGAAGGAAAGTTACCAAAATATCTTTTTCTATGCCAAACACTGTTTCATTTTAACAACTTAGTATTATAAATCTGGAAAAGACCATTGGCCAGCCTGTCTAGATGCAGCCAAATTTTCCTATTTAGGAATATTCTTTTACAACTTTAAACACTGCAGAGAAACATAATTCAACCTCACATCCAGGTTTTCATCAGCTTTTCTCATTGATGTTTTCCAGTGCCCATTTTAGTGCTAACACCATGAAAAGGAAATGTAAATGCATACAAGATCTTCCTTTAAAATAAAAATGCACATAAGCATAAATTATTTTAGCAAAGCATAATTTCAAAGTCTAAAATGTAACAATCTTAAGAAGCATCTTGCTTCTGTAAAGCCTAAGTCCAATCAACTAATGACTTAATGTCATTAGTTAAGATCCACTCCTATTCACAAGGCATTTTTTAGTAATGATTTGAATTTGATTTTTGAAAAAAATGATCAACAGCCAAACATGGTATGATCAGTTAGGTATACAGATGCCACTGAATCTGTCTGGAAAAATATTTCTCATAAAAATATTTTCAAACTTAACTATCATTACCATACTATCTCAATTGACATCTACTGCATCAAATGTTATAAAAAGAAAGAATAAAGTAGGACTCAACACCATCATCACCTCTACCTTGGAAATACTGCTTCCTTGGATACTACCATAGGCTAGATACAGACTTAAGAACCATCTAAATACTGAACATCCTGTGAGACAGAACAGACATACCAGATTAAATTCTGAGGGCTACGTAAGGAGGAAGAAAAGGAAGAGAATGGTACATAATAAAACATACAACATGAAAGAGAACAGTTTCCAGACCTAAAAAGTGGTCTTACTAGAGAAGCAAGGATATACTATTTTCATTTAATCTCTACCTCAAGTTGTGTGGGGGGATCAGGGAAAAAAAGTAGAATGTAGAAAAAAATCTAAGAATTCTTCACATTACTCTTGAATTAAGAAAAAAAAAAAAAAGAGGCTGGTAGAATAGTCGTGAGCAGTAGAGAAGTTTTACATATTAAAGTTATGCCGCAGGACAAGTGTGACTCATTCAGGATCCTCCAGGTGATAAAATGAAAAAGTTATTAGGTGCTGTTAATTTTCATCTTTTGGATGTAACGCACAGAGCAAACTGTGCACTGGGTAGATTTAGTCCTCCCTACCCCACTTCCAGTTGGTTCCATTAGTGTTTAATTACATGACCCAGGCAGTCCTGACATTACCCCACACAAGGATCTCCCTAGATTGTTTCCACATTTGCTCACAGTAGTCTGCTCTCAGTCATTGCAACGGCACCCTTCCCAGTATGAAAAGAGAGAATTCTCTCACCATGAGATCATGGCAAGGCAGCCACAATCAGTGTCAGTACTCTTCCACGGTTATGACAGCCGAGGTTCAGATGGATGTTTCAGATTTCAAAACTATGGATACTCCAGTCAAATGTCCAGATGTTTCATGATTCCTTTTGGATAAGCTCCCAGATCAAACTTAGCCTGAAAGAAGAAATCTTTTTCTTTTCCTTGCATTTTTCTTTTTCTTTCTTTCTTTTTTTTTTTAGAGTGGAATGTCCTTTACTACCATATCCCTTCTCTCTAACTGACTTTCTGATTATAAAGGTGCCTGGTATTGGTGCACGGCTTAAAGCATTCCAACAATTTTAACCAAGCTGAAATTTATGAGAATTTACTGCAAAGCTGGCCTATATTTTCATTGACAAGGTAGTTATTGATCAGCCTCCTGAGACATAAGACATGAAATAATTATTTGACTACATGTTTAGTGGCCACATTTGGTTTTTTCTCCAGTCTCAGGCACAAAACAGTGGGAGAAAGCACAGCAATGAAGACTCCTCAATGGCAGAATGAAAGAATTTGCACTTTGTTGTTTACATGGATGTTCTTCTTTCAAAGTAAAGATGTCACACTGAGAGTCAGGAGAGCAGGTAGAGAAAGAATGGAGCTCAGAGGCGGTTTTTTCCTTGAGTTTCCAAAGTTTTGATCTGGACAATATTGTCCATCAAACTTACGTGTGATAGAGTAGAAATACATTCTAATGATCTCAGTAAAATTTCCATTGGTTTTAAAGAGTGTGCAGGTGAGATAGAAGCATGTTTGCAATAAGATGTTAAAATAGGTTGTGTATAGTAACATTAAAAATACAGATTAGTCAATGAACTGCAAAGACACCACAAACAGAGGCATTCCCCCAAACCAGTATTACTAATAATTGTAATACCTAGTTTTTCATACAAATTTCCTGGAGATGTGAAAGTACCTTAAAATGAGAATTAATTTACTGACATTTTATACTTTTGTTCTTAAGTGACAGAGAAATAGACATAATGTAGATTATCAAAATAATTATATATATCTAAGGACATAATTGACAGAGCTAGAAGTGTCATCGTATGCCTGAAACACAAGGTCTTTGGGAATAATTTTTATAAATGCCTCTTTCTATAATCCAAAACACATATCCCCACTTCAGCCTCATTTATAATTTAAGCAACTTGATGTCTTTTGTATAGCTCACCAAAGATTCTCTCTTTTCCTGTTATCCAGTCCCAGTTTGAATTAATCTTGCTTAAGCAATAATTCTAAAAGCAGCAGATACTGTGATGGATGATGTCTTAACTGACAAGTACAACAACTCCGATATTTCCTTGCCTTCACCAGTAACATACCACCCTTAGTATTTCCAAGAAAGACTTTTGCACTTCATGGCTGTACTCCATTCTTAGGTGAGTCACTTTGTGAGTGAGGAATAGTCAAGTTTTCCTTTTCCTCCAGCATGAGTGTGTCCAGCTAATCCCATTTTATAAAGGAAAATTAAGCACACAAACTTTGGCTTTGCTCTATTGGATTTCTTTCTGTCTTTATCACCTCCACACTAAAGGTCACCTAGTTCTTTTTGATAGTATTCTACTACTCTCTTATATGACTAAAACCTCACAAATTTGCACTAGCAATAAATTTCACTGACTTATTTGCTTATTTCTTCTTTTTAAAGTTGTTAACAAAAACACTGTATAAAACTAGTTGCCCTTCAGTCAGTTTCAGATCCTACAATCACTACATTATCTTTCTTCAATTCATTCATTTCACGTTCATATCACGTCCTACTGAAATGTGTCAGAACTAACATGTTTTCTTTTATACCATGAAAATAAAATCTAGCTCTGTATGTAGAATTGACACCTTGCTTAAAGGTGCCTTAGTATCTGTGCTCTATTTTTGTTTTTATCAACTAAATTCACCTTTTTGGTAGGACTAACGTTAATATGCCGTCTTTGTAAATTATAACCGACTATTAACTACTTTAGTCACAACCAAAGTGAATTAAAACAAAGCAACTTATATAAAGCCATCACTGATAGCAAACTCTATCTAGGACAGGACACTGCAGCTGATCTCCTCAAAATCTCAAGTAATAGCAACCCAGTCTTCACACTCTGCACTTCGTTGTCATAGAAAATATAAATGAATTTTAGATCTCAGCTCTTCTATTGCATGTACTCAGTCTCTCAAGACAGCTCAAGTGTGAGACTACTAAACATCTTTGGAAACATGTTTGAAAACTGTTACTCTGGCTCCTCATTTTAAGATAATCCTTAGAGAGAAATGATGCCTTCCTAAGGAAAGCCTGGAAGCTGGAACTGAAATCTCTCACAAAACTCACCATCCCTCACTTTAATGCCAAGTGCACATCTCCAGTTCACGGTCTCTAAAAACACTCAGCAAATGTTACATTAAGTATCTCCAAGAGGGTGGCTGGAGGGAAAGAAGAAAACTACACAACAGTTCAGAAATTTCATTTAGCACGCTACTAGAAGTGTTTAGTTACATTGGTAGACACATAATTAAATACACAGTTAAAATGAGTCATTGTTCTTCCTCGAAAGGATGTATCCAAATTTAAGTGCATATGCACAAAATTAGCTTCATCATTATTACAGTGATACAGTCCAAATCCCTTAAAGCCAAAGGAAAGGCTCCTATTCATTTCAGTCAATTAAGCTTGTCCCTGAAATTCTGAAGTTTGGAAGGGATTGGAATACAAGTTGTGGATACAAATCATATGGTGATACCAAGTAGACTTCCAAGTCAAAGTAAAGAACAATCTGTGATTAATGAAAAGCAACAGAATCTTTTTTGGAAACTGGTGGTTCCAAAATAGTGGGAAAAGCATCTGGGGCATTAGAGAAAGAACAGCCTAAGCAGACTTAGGAAATCTGGTTTTTTTAGACCAAGAACGCCAGAGAGTTTATAAATCTTTCAATGTCATTTTCATGTAGGACTACTAATGTACACTAGGAATTTTGGTTTGATTTTGGTTGTGTTTTGTTGTTGTTGCTGTTTGTTTACTGTAGGCAGTTTAAGAAAAGCTTTCTCTCACTGTATTTTACTGAATAAAGGTTGAATAATTCTTACTAATGCATCACTGCATAGTAATTCAGCAAGAAATGAGTAATTTCATACATACAGTGAGAAAACTTAATTCACATTACAAACATGTAGAGTAACATAGCCATGAAGAAATTATGGGGTATATTCTTAGTGAGGCCACCTTCTTTGAGAAGCAACTCAACCAAAGTAGTGTGTTGAATAGATATTGTCTCCAGAAAGAATCCTGCATGACACAGGCTAAATCCATTCCTTGTCCTAGCCACTTCTCTAGCTTTCATTTCCATATACAACATTACTACTAACAGCTAGTTAGCTTCAGACAGGGCAGAGGCTCAGTATTTTGTTTGAAATTAGGCAAGAGTGGAGTCAGAAAGTTTCAAATATCAGTATTGCAATCTATACAAATGAAAATTCAGACTTACCTTAATTTACATTTAAGTTTCAGAACAAGTTGGTTAACAGAAACATCAAGACAGCAGGCAGCCAAGAGGAATGGAAGGAAGTCAGGAAATACAAAATTGATAGATGTGAAAGAGGACAATATAGACATAAGAATTTTATGCTAGATGTTATTGTAACTTACTACTTCATTAATTCAGTTAGATTTACTGAAAAGGACCCTAAACTTCATTTGGGATAAGTCCCTGTTGGACAACAGTTATATTCCAGGTTCAGTGACTAAAGAAGATGAGCTACATGAAGAAGGAAAAGCATTATTGAGGTTACAAAACCAAAACCAAGTTAAGAAATGCCAGATTTAATGTTGCCTAATAGAGTTTTAAACATGTAATAACATTTCATCCCTAAACCTCAAGCACACATAGGATGGATAGTTCTTCTGTCAGAAGATCCTCAGTACTGTGTTCCGTAGATTTTTTTTTTTCCAAGATATTAACTCACGACTTTACTCTATTATAAGGTCTTTAAACATTTCATGAAATAATTTTTATCACATTCAAAAAGGAGATGCATCATTTTACAGCAACAGGCACATTAGTGAGGAAAAGCAGAAAGATTAAACAGTAAGGGTCAGGCCCACAAAAGTAATTTCAGTGATTAAAATAAGAGGGAATTTAGGTGAGTAGTCAATCCAAAATTAAATTAGGCAATTAAAAAAAATATAAGCCTGGCCTGCAGGTATATTAGAGACATAACACAGACCTTCATTTAACTAGAAACTTTAACTAGAGATCATATTTTCTTCTTCCTCCATTGTCTACTGATCATAAACTAAGAATGAAAATGATTGTGCTTGCTGAATTAATTCATGAATCAAAACCTGAAAACTTGAAACGTGAAAGCTGAAGTCTGCTTGACTATGCTTTTGCTAAAGGTGATTTATTCTAGCATGACTCTGGAGGAGATGTAATGTTCTCTCATTTTCTTTCTTTCTCTCTTGCATACAAGGGCTGCCTTCCCAGCAGGATTCAGTTCATCATAATTACATCAATCTGTGAGCTGTTTCTGAGGACTATTTCCCTTCCGTTTTGTTGGAAGTGTGACACATCTGAAGTAGCAGGCAAGATCAACACATGCTTTTCAGCTGGCCAAATTACCCTGTGATCAAACAGAAGACATTCTGTTGTTGTTGAGATTTTGAATTTCTTTCCTTTCTTTTCCTAGTGGTCAAATGTATCTTGAACAGTGTTTTGTACCTTCAACATTTAAATGCCTTTGGCTTTAAAAGTTGAAGGCAGGAGAAGCAAACAGGGAATCAGTATTTGTCATTTGTTGGCATAGTGCTTCTAGGTGAGCACAGCCCAGCTGACCAAAGACAGCTGCAGAAAGCAGAGCAAGAGCAAACGAGGATGGAACAGCATCTGCCTCTTGAAAAAGCACTCTATAGCCTGTCCCCATCTATCACTTTGAGATCCATTTTGCTTTTCGATTTTTAAAGCTTAGCAAAAGCAATTAAACACTACTATGTTAAGCATTTGCAGTGGGGGGGAAAAAAACAACATTGCAGATGGAAGAACTTTCTCAAATTTCTGATCTTTTCGCTGGTCATGCAAGGTGAAGTTATGAAAGAAGTTGGTGTTCTTGGGAAGATAAATGTTCATTTACTCTTCTCAATAGATGCTCTCGTGTATTCATATTTATCTATTTTTTTCCATTCTAAAAACTTTATATCATATTAATATATCAAGTGAATGGAAGAAAGTAAGAAAATGTAATAGGGAAAAATATAACTTAGAGTCATATCAGACTATAATTTGTAGGTATGCTGTGCTCTGCCATTGCAGTACTGCAGACATGGGAAAGAGAGGGAGTTCTGTTCAAAACATTCAGTGGTTCAATTATTAACTGTTTGATCAGTTGACTAAGTGAGAGCCAAGGAAGACTAGAAGGGTGATGCTGCACTGTGATGGCAAGAAAACAATGTACTTTCCAGCCAAGAGATCAGAGAGACTGCTGACCATTTTTTCCGGGATCTGAAATGTGCCACTCCGTATCATTTCTATTACATAAACTATAAATAATTATTTTTATTTTCCCTTCAAATATTGCTCAGTATTTGAACACCTGACTAAACAGAAAGGTCTGATTTATTGACTGTGTTGCTACATAAATATGTAGTACCATTGCAAGAGAGAACTAAGAAAGTTAAGAACAAGAAAATAAGAGCTGCGATTAGACCAAGGAAGTTTCAGAGATATGTGCAAGGCCATTTTCTTTGCAGCAGCAAATTTTGTGCTGTACTTCAAGGATGAAACATTATGATTCAATATCATTGCCAAATTGAAATAATGTGTGAATCACCCACTGCAAAACAATTCCTACTTACCTTGAAATGGAAGAAAGAATAGAAATCTAAAAATATAAGGACATGTGGTTTCCTGGTTTTTTTTTTAATATGCAATGCATTGCCACAGAAATGGCAAAGCACAGAACTGAACACCATATAGGGGAACTAAATTTCAAATGCAGAGGGTGAAAAGCCAGTCGGTTACAGCCTCATAGTGGAATATACAACCTTAGCACAAGGCATCAGAGACCGCAGTACCATGGGACAATAACAAACTGTAAGAAAAGAGAATGGACTTCAGTCCACAGAGATGAAGGGTGCTCACTGGACTACTCAGAAGAGATGGACTAACACCCAGTAGAGGATTTTTATATTTTTTTTAAGACAACAAAGCGGTAGATGTTGTAAGAAATGTGGAGTTTACCCTGAGACTTTATTTTCCTTTACCCAGCACTTCTTGTATGAAATGCTGCTTAACTTGATGTCAAAAAAATCTGCACAACAGTAGTTGGTTCATAAATCCTTTCTTCTAACTCTCATTGATATTTTATTAATTATTATTTTATCTATTACACGTCTAATTTTACCTTTTTTTAATGGTCAAGAAGATAAGCCAGGATTCATATCTAACATCCCTGTCTCTACTGAGTTAGACTCCCCACATGCATTCTTAAAAGTAGAGACAACAATTAAAGTAACTCTTTCTTCTTAATAAGACCACATTAACCTTATAACAGTAAAAAAAAAAAAAAAAAAAAAAAAAATCAGAAAAGAAAATCCATTCTAAGATACATTGTAAGTGGCTTTGAAAGATTCCACTTCTTTAGAGACCAATTTCTTCATCTCCTTGAGGCAGGATGGGGTGTTTCATTTTTTTTCCTTTTTTTTTTCAGAGAATAAATACGGCTCAACTCTGTTTACATATTACACATACAAAGGCATGGATAAATTATCCTTACATCCACTTGAAATTTCATTTTCAGTTCTTGAAGGTAATTGATTTCTTTTCCTTTATTTTTCGAACTGAGAATAATAAGAAATGCCAGCTGTCAGAAAGGAAATCTACCCAAATATTTACCACATCAAAATAAAAACACTGAGTAAAATGATTTATGGTAAAACCTAAGCACAGCTGAATACAAGGGCAAAACAAAGACAAACAAAACTCTGTAATGATAAATGCAAAGAGCTGCAGGTGAAGAGAATTTCTCTCAATTACTTTGACACATTCTTAAGTTCTATACTGGTCATTAGTGCATAGGCAGAATATCACAACAGAACTGTACACAGTTTAAAGTATCTGTTCAGATTTTACCAGGTTAAAAAGGAAAAGAAAAAAAAAAAAAGAGTCCATACAAATACTTTTTTTAATATTATAATGCTGTTCTTTAAACCCTTCCTATTCATTATATAGATGACTCTGAAATACTAAGAGGTATTGCCATCTAGCATCTGAGTTGGATTCCTCAGATCAGAAGATCAAGCTAAGTTGCAAAAAGGTCAAATAAATCAGAGAAATTAATAAACAAAAGTTTTTATTTCAGTGACTTTGGGACCAAGACAAAGAGATAGAGGAGTGAAAATTAATTGGTAGAGGATGGGAGGAACATCTTTTGATTCCTATCCCAAACCAAATTCCCCTCTTGTTCTTTATTGATTTCTTATACAAAAGTTGCACATAGCTTCTCAGAAACCAGTACAGAGCAAGGTACAGCATTTGTCTGACCCAATACATTGACACTTTGTTTCACATGAGTCCATTCTACTCATAAATTACATTTTTAACCCATATTCAAGACTAGAACTTTTATCTGAGCTTTTGTTTCTGATCAGTGTGTCTTTATTTCCTGCATCTACCCAGAGATAATCTACAGAAATAGTGAAATGAAGGTTATTCCCATAGATAGCTGTTGGAAAATGCAATGTAGAGGGAAAGAAACCTTGAGGGAACAGTCTTTAAAGGATTTCAAGCTGCTGCTCCATTCCCCAAAAGAAAGCACATATCAAGAATGCATCCACACAACAATGCATCCGCCAATTTGGTCAAGTCAGAAAATTCTCTAAGAAAATCAACGCAGAGATAGGCATACCATCTCCTTCAGTGAGAAGAAGACAAACAAACCAAATAAACAAAACAAAACAAAACAAAGATAGCAGTTCCAGCACAAGCAGTAACAACAAAAGGCTTCAAACTCACCTTTTCATTTCTGGATATTATCTGCTTTCTGATTAAAGTAATTTTTCAATTCTCTATAAATCAACACTGAATATCACATAATTTTCTTCAAATGTGTTTTGTCAGAGGTCAGAAGTCTCAAAAGGATCAATGAACAGCACTTCATTGCTGTTTTCTTACCTTCTCTATCTCAAAAAACAAGCAAGTTTCACATTGCTCAAATTGAATCTTCACTGCTGGTGTTCTTCATGACAACACTTATTTTCACTCAAAGCTATCTTAAATGAAACCAGCAAGTATTAAGTTTAAGCATATATATGACAATCACTCTCTCTAAACAAAGGACCAAATGGAAGGTTCTACGCTGTTAGCATTAAACACTCAGTACTGACCCAGTCTATTTTCAGAACATAATGCTTCCTAAAATTAGTGATGTTCAATCCATATTTCAGATTACTTCATCTCACTAAGGAGGCACACTATCATTTTTATTGAGAATAAAACTTTCTAAAAGCGGTCAGGAATTACTTTTCCCTTCTTATTAGCACGTAACTGCCTTAAGATGTATGTGCAACATTAAGGAACATTATTATCTACTGGATTTATTAACTAATTCACATGAACCACAATAAAAATAAATTGCATATGTTTTTAGAAATTTAAAGTTGGGATCCCTGTTGCTTTTCAGTATGAAAACTGGAGTCACAGATTGAAGAAGGATCAAAATATCTATACTTGTGCCATAGATGGGGTATCAGGAATAATTCCCTCACGGAGAATGAAGAGGCATTGGAACAGACTGCCCAGGAAGGTGGTCCTCATCCTTGGAAGCACTGAAGAGAAATGTAGATGTGGTACATGGGGATTTGTTTAGGAGTGAACTTATAACAGTAGGTTGGTTGCACTTGATGATCTTAAAGGTTTTTTACAACCTAAATGAAGCTATGATTCTAACATATTAAAACTAACAAGCCTCATCTCTGCTCATCTCATCTCAACTACCTTGCAAGAATTGTCATTGTTTTCACAGTTCTGAGCAAGTTTCTCTTAATACAATTGTCATTATCTTCATTTGAACTCTGATAGCATGCCTTTTTTTTTCTAGCAGTGACCTTGTTTCTGTATTTAAACAGAGCACAGAAACAGAGCAGAGAGGAGCAGCAATGCATTAAAGAAGGGCAAGCTTCTGCATGCATTTGCATTCTGTTAGATAATACAGCACAGCAACCTCTACCTTTCCCTTTGCTTAGCAGTGCCTGGAAGATACTTGCTGCTGGAAGAGCACGTAGGAACACAATGAATATTACTCACAAATCAGTTGTCTGAAGCCACATTAGTATTGCCTTCAGTCAAAAGCACAAACATTTTGCTGACATGGATTTTTGAAACTGTAAAATGAATCTAGTAATTGCCTTTTTCATTCTTGCTTCATAATGTCTCAAGATCTATGAAAAGCATTAAATGCATTGTTAGCTCTTAGAATTATGAACTGATTCAATGATATAAAAACAAGAGTTGGAGCCACTATCATTTTTTAGTACAGATAGAAAGACGGGAACCACAGAGGAAAAATTGAGAGCTCTCTGTTAAATTGATATATTTAGAGTTTGTGAAAGAAGTAATCATTTTACATAGAAAAAGTCCACAGACCAACCACTGAGCAATTTTGCACAATAGAAGGATGGAATGGATTGTTACAATCTTCCCGTCTGACCTCTTGAATAAAATGTGCCATAGGATTTTTTCTGGATTCATCTTGTTTGGATTGGAGCATTTCCTTCAGAAAAGCATGCAGTTCAGATTTTAAGATGTCCAGTAAGGGGGAATTTATTACAATCTTCATTAAATCATTCCACTGGCAAATTACCCACACTATTTGTGTCTGCTTGGAATCTAAATTGCCTAACTTGAATTGCACTGCGTGGTTCTCATTATACCTCTGCCAGCCAGATACGAGAGATGCTATTATCAAATCACTGCTTCATATGTGGTCAAGATGATCTTTAATCTTCTCCTTAATAAACTTCACTGGATCTCATGACATGGCAAGGGTTTCAAATCTCAGAATTCCTCTCTTAGACCTCCCTGATTCATAAACTTCCAAACCTGCATGTGATATTCCTGTAACTGCTGCACTGTGGGTAATTCTGAGTTGAACTACAGAGAAAAAAAAAAAAAGAACAGAAACAAACAAACAAAAAAAAAACACCACCTTTATAGCATTGTGCTGAGAGCTTCCTTCCCCCCCAGAGTCTTTTTCTGAGTCACTGCTTCCAAAGACAGCCTTCCCTCATAGAAAAGCACTTACTTGGTTTGGTTCCAGAAGCATAATCTTAGCTTAACCATATTAAAAAGGATGTTGTTTAGTTATACCCAGGGCAAGACACGTTTATTATGAGTAAAAATAGTCCTGGCTGTGTAGTCAGGCAGACATCCCCCTGTAACTGTGTGCACAGAGCATGAATTGGAAGCTTCTCAGCAAAGCCGTGCAATCAGACATCCATGTCAGCAAAGAGTCCCCACCAACCAAACATCCACAGTCCTCAGTTCACACCTTACCTTTAATCTTTGTGTTACCTCTGTTCATTATTTGTAATTTTTTCTTCCCAGTCATTAATGGAAGTGTGAAAACAAAGGACTAAGAAGAAACTTCTTTGGAATCACACAGCTGTTCCGTGAGAGCAACCCACCAACAGGCATATACTAGGAGCAACCAGCTTTCTATCTTCTCATTCGTGCTATGCTGATTTTCTCTTTCAGCTCCTGCAGAAGCCTGGCTATGTTAAATCAGCAGATGTAAATCTACTAAGCAAGTAAAGCAAGGAATACACCAAAAATGAGTTGAAAAGTGTCTTCTGACAATTTGTCAGTGCCAGGAATTCCACAACTTCCAAACTCTGCATCCAGGAACACATCAGCATCAGGAGTGCAGAGGGAGTAGGAAAGTAGCAGGCGGTCATTTGCCATGGTCCTTTCCCAGACACCTGGCAAAAGGGAAAGTTCAGAGGTTTGGAAATCTCTCTCATGATTATAATGACCAAGATGAATGTGATTCATTTTTGGAAAACAGAGAAGCACTTCCTTGTATCTTATACAGCGCTTCCTAAGCAGAAGTTGTTGTCCTGTCAATGTTATACAAATGATTTAGAAAAAGCTCCAACTGGTTATTACATAAAAAGCCAAAACAAATAATTAACTAAAGCAGGAGATTATCAAGATTTACTCTCAGAACTACAGCCCTGTTATAGTCAAATGAAATACAATTCTGCAAATTGAAAAATATTCATGGAAGGTTGAAAGAAAAGAATTTGGAAAGAAAGAATTTTCATGTTGGATATTAGAAAAATTTTCTTCTCAGAAAGAGTGACCAGGCATTGGAACAGGCTGCCCAGAGTGGTGGTTGGTTCACCATCCCTGGAGGTGTTCAGAAAAAGAGTAGATATCACACTGAGTGACATGGTTTAGTGGTATGATAGTGATGGGTTCGTGGTTGGACTAGATGATTTTAGCAGTTTTTTCCAAGCATAATGATTCTGAGATTCTATAAAACTGAAGTATCTGCTGTCTGTTTAAAAAATATTACAAATTCTCAAATTATTTATTTCAGAGTTTGAAATTTATTCTGATTAATAAATAAGCACAAAGACCAAAATTATTGTATTCATGAAATACTTATATACTCAATAACACTCAATATTTATTCTTCCAGTTTAATTAATCAGCAGTATACTTAGTACTAAGTATAAAACTATACTGAACATTAATGTATCTACATACTTTTTTGCCTATTCACATATATTTTTTAAAGGATAAGTAGTTTGAAAACAGGAAATGAAAGATTTATTTTGCTTAACAAAAAAGGAATATATAAGACGGTCTTATGAAGCAGAGATTTCTGTTGATTAAAATGCCACGAACAACAAAAATCTCACTTCATCTCTTTCCCCTATAATTTAAATTAAATTTAACAAGTATTCATTATCTGGTAGGTATCTACAACATAATTAATGCTTGACAGATAGCGAGACCTAATGTTCTTCATAAGTAATGGAGATTTTTCAGTGGGATAAAAATGCAACTGTAGTAATATCTTCACTGTTCTTTACGTGCCAATTCTGAGAAAAAAAATAATTATGGAGAAAACCTATTGTCTTACCATTAATTTACAAAAATAGTCTTGGAAAAAATAACAGGACTATGCACATCTTTGAATATTTCTTTTGAAAAAAAGGACCAAGGGTCATGAACACTTACGTCAACAGCAAGCAGAACAGCTTCAGCCTTCACTTCAACTCTTCCAAGAGTTGTTTTCCAGAGAAATATATTGACACGTTGCTGTAAGCAAGGAGAATGATTTACTCAAGATCAACTGCTACTGAGCAGCCACCACTGAGTGAAAACTTACTTTAAGGACCACTTGGCAGGTTTCTTTCTGATTTTCTTTAAGTTCAGATTTGGGTTTTTTTGAGTAGTACATCTGATCTTGCTTCATTTAAACAAGATAAAGAATAAAGGCACAATCTAGTAGTAATGTAGATGTAGTTAGAAATATTCAAATCACATGCTTTAGTGAAAGCAGCTGTAGTTATACTTCTGGGATACAGGAACTGATATACATAAATGTAAGACACTAACATAGTATCACTATTAATTTTAAATAATGAGACTTTAGCATATGTAGGAAGATAAAACTGGGGAAGAAAATTCTTGTAACAGAAAAATGGTCAAGGAGAATTATGTTTAGAAGTTGTATTTAAGCAGTCAAGAAATTGAACTTTATTTTTCCTTTTTAAATTATGAAGAGAATTAACTACTTGAAATGTCTTACTTGGCAATGAAGTAGTTTCTTCATCTCCAGAAGCCCTTTAAATCCTACCCATATATTTCAGAGAGATGCTAGAGCTCAAACAGAAATTATGGGATTGCTGCAGGAAGTGCCAGATCAGTACTAAAGTATGGAAGAGGCCAGAATTAACCAACTTTCAAAGATGATTTAAAGTAATTTTATTGCTGACTGGACCTGTTGATAATGTTACTCTGAAGTTAGCACATTCGGTGAAACTCAGAAAAATGGACCTTCTTTCCATTTTTCTTTTCTTTAAATTTTGGCTGTCTCTGCTCTAACAAGAACCACATTTAATCTTTTTTTTTTTTTTTTTTTTTAAAACAAGCCTCTCTGTCTCATAGGCCAATACAGATTATTCTGCAAGACAGTTGTTCAGTTTATCCAGCCCTGTTATTAAATTTGTACATGGTTCACTTTCACACATTTGACAGCTTGCCCTTTTTCCAGAGCACATTTTTCTGACCATGCTTTGTGTTTTTGATGCTTCATATCTTTCTAATCTTTCTCTTATTTGTCTTTCCCACTGTCAGTGGCTATTGTCCCAGCCTCTGGCTGCAGTACGTTCCCAATAGTGTTTCTCGGAAGACATCCTGATATATTTCTGGGCATTTGCCCACATAATCTGCCCAAATGGTTTTGTAACAAGATCTGGGTATGAAACTGTGTCCAAAAAAAGGGAAAGAAGAAAATCAAAATTTTAATAGCAGTTCTACTTTAAATCAAAACAAGAGCAATATCTGGTAAGGGAAACATTCACACATTCTCCACCAAAATAAAATAAACTCACAGAATGGCTTCGGTTGGAGAACTTAAAGATTACCTAATTCTAACCTCCTGCTGTGGGCAGGGTAAATAAAATTGCTGTAGTCTACCTGCTGAGGGGCATGATCAGCTTGCCACAAGGCTCTCTTTCTTGTGACTACTATGATTAAAAAAATGAAGCTCATTAATTGTATACCTGAGGTAACTAGGCCTTCCAGGTAACTGAGCTATTCTGCTTTTTACGAATAGTACAATATTTATTTCATCCATCTGACTATACCTCTCACTATGCAGTGACTGACTGTCCCTTGGATGAAGGAGTGCTGACTCCCTTTATAACCAGAGTATTCCTAGCCAGACATTCAAACAAAGAGGTCCTAAGTAAAGTTTTGATTTTGACGATCAGATTATTCTGCTTGAAGAAAAAGGACCATCAGACCAGATTTATCAAAAAGAATTCATCTGGTTTATCTATAGCCACCTCAATCACTATCACTTCAGACAGGAAAGCACTTATCACACCTTATGAAATAAACACTGCCACACATGAATGTGAGGAATTTCACACACACTACACTGGAGAAGTAGGAGAAGAGGAGGTTCAGGGGGCTCCTTACTACTCTCTACAATACCCTAAAAGGAGACTGTGATGAGATGGGTGTTGGCCTCTTCTCCCAGGTAACCGTGATAGGACAAGAGGTAATGGCTTTAAGTTGCACCAACAGAGGTTCAGGTTGGATATTAGGAAAAATTTCTTGTCTGAAAGGGTGGTGACATATTGGCACAGGCTGCCCAGGGAGGTGGTGGGGTCACCATCCCTGGAGGTGTTCAAGAACCATGGGGATGTGGCACTGAGGACATGGTCAGTGGACATGGTGGGATGGGTTGGGGTTGGACTGGGTGATCTTAGAGGTTTTTTCCAACTTTAATGATTCTATGATTCTATACACTAGGTATCCGCATGCATTTTAAATATCCTGTTGCATTCACATGAGAACTTGCAATCTATTCACAGCTCATTGCATTTTCCTCTTTGTAGCAATATATCCTTTATTTGTCAGTAAGAATGTTTTACCTGCATAGAACACAAATAACTTTGCTCTGAGTCACCAATTGCTCTGGTGAAGCTATTAGCAGATATTTACTCCATCACCCTCTCAGCTGCACAGTGTGTAGAGTGGTGATAACATTGACTATTACAAAGCACTTTGAGATTTAACAGAGAAAAACATTTTAGAGGGCAAATTTTACAGAATGTGAATTTACATAACCCAGTGTTAATTAATGTTCTTGTGTACGGCTTGTGAAATACCTCATGGATATTGGGCCTCTTCCCATCACCTGCTGCTTTGGCTGCTGAGTCTTGGCTTGCATGGCCCATGCCCAGCTCTCGGGTGCTGCTGAATCACAGCCCAACCAGACCCCTGGCACTGATCTTCCAGTCCCAGCTTCCTGTTCAGCTGGCTTTGGTCTACAGACATGATGGACTCACTACAGGAACTTGGCCGCACTGTCCTTTGTGCAGATGTCCCTTTCCCCAAATGCTCTGGACAGGATGTTCGATGTTACCTCGTGCTCCTCAGGCCACCTGAGAGCTGCAAGCATGTTGTTCCAGGGTTTCCATGCACAAGAAAAAGAGTTCCGAAAGATCTTTGTTGAGCAGATACAACCTGTTACAAGACCCGAGTTTGGTTGTGGGTTTTTCCTCACGCAGAAAAACAAGTGTTACTGGCTTTTCAGTTTCATCGTCTGTATTTAAAATAGGTTAGGGTAAAGAGGTGAAAGAAAATGTACCCTTGAGAGCATGAACTCTTAAAAAAAATTAATAGATTAAAATCAATCCATAAACTTCAAAAGGGACTAATGCCCATGAAGGGCAATCAAATGGCAAACAGGGCAGCGTAGAAGACACTGAAGCACTGGTGCCTCTTGCACTGAGACTGAAGCTCAGAGGAAACAGTACTATTCAGTATTTGAGCCATTTTGGTACTTTGTCATACACACTTGTCAGAAAAGGAAGGGTCTATTATTTTTTTCATTCTTTCTGCACTTAATAATGCAGCTAGGCTCCTTTGCTCTGTCTGGAAGCAAGACCAGTCTGCTGTGGTAAAAACGACATTAAAAAAAAGTGAGATATGGGATTGAGGTTGAAACAAACAGGGCCAGGAGATATCAATAGGGATACTGGCCAAGGGATAACTGCAGATTGACTCTAATTAGACTTTTTTTCCTGTGGGATGTGAGTTACTCCATGAGTCAAAGGAATATTTTTAAGTAACAAATTAAATGCTGCACAGGAATTAATTGTTGCATTCTTAACTGCTGATTAGTCATAAATATCACAATACGTGTCTGAGTGATGTCATCTCTCAAATTCTCCTCTCAAACAAACATAACAAGAAGGTGATTACATGAAGTTGGCTGGAAGTCATTTGAGGGAAGAAGCACGAAGCAGAAACTGCTGAAAAGGTTATTTTAGCCTTGATCAGGCATGATTTTCAAGGAGAAATTACCTTACTTGCATCTCCATGAACTCTGACAAAGCAGTTCACTTCTTTGTTCCCATGTTTGTGAACAAATAGCATTTTTTCCTCATAAATCATAGTGAGTAATGAGAGTTGATCATACATTGCAGAGGGAAAATGGATGCTAGGGAGAAAACCACCAGAAGTGAGTGGAGATGAGAGCTGTGCTGCTCACTGTCCAACATGCGCTGTGAGGGAGGCAAAATGGTGGAAATCATCATTCCCCACAGAACTTGGATAACATTTAACATTAACATGTGGTTTTCAGTTCCCCTGTTAATTTGCATTATACTTTTGTCTAAATGACTAGTCTTGGCTTAGTTCACACCCTTCTCAGGACAGATCCTTGAGTATAGATTTATGCAGTCACTCTGACAGCAGAGTCCTAGTAAGAAATCCCGGGTTTCCTACATTACAAACAAGAAAGAAGAGTATTTTGCCAGATAAAGTAAATAAATCCCCATTCTATAAACTGCTTAAATAGAAGTATATATATTTTTTTCTGCTTACTTAATCCTATCAGTAATTATTTACACTTTATAAGTAATTCAATGTGATGGGCTATAGAAAAAAACTTCTAAAATTCATAAAATCTGCTTTCACTATATACTTAAATGTATCACAGGACCTGTTTTCAATCTACATATTTTCCATAGCAGTTACATATATAAATTTGGGTTTTTCTTTGCTTTCAAGGCAGTTGACATGGACCTTAAAGGATGTTCTGTGATTGCTTTTGAGGCTAATGTTTTAAAGAACTATTTACAACAGTTGATGGTCTCCCATATCCATTCTCCACTCCAGACAAGCTTAGCTTTTTAGCTATTTTTCCCCACGAGAAGATTTAAGAAGATAATCTCAGAACATTCCTAAAGAAACAATATGAAGTCTTATATTAGGGGATCCTGGAAGTCAGATCATGAGATGGACCATCACTGGCAAAAAAAAAAAAAAAAAAAAAAAAGAAAAAGAAAAAAGGACAAGATTGCAATGCTGTTATCAAGTTTATAGTATAAATGGTTCATTCATTCAACTGTTCTCAGTAACAGAAAATTCAACTCTCTCTGCAGTAAAACAACTCACTAAAACAAGTTTAACACCAAGAGTAAAATGGTTGAATGATACGCGTGACAACATCTGTCTCATACTAATCTTAGCAGTCTTTTTCTGTATGTCCTTTAGGCTTTAATACTTACTCTATGTATGGGAATGAAGATTTAATAAAGCACTTCCCAAAGCACTACTTGCCTTGGAACAGAAAAAAATGGTATTTATTTTATTTTTTAAATCAGCCAACTTCTACGCTCTGATATTAACAATCACCTACAAGGAATTCCAGACTTGAAAAAGCAGCATAAGACCATTCTTTCAGATTCACTGGCAGGAACACAGAAGCCCTGATTAAAAGAAAGTTAGAAGGAATAGAAAAATGGGCTGCAGTGCAAAGCCTGAAAAAAATATAAGCTTGTGGACAGAGACTTCTTTATTGTTCAGTGTTTTTTGTCAAGCCTATGGGCACAAACAAATGGAAGGAATGCTGTAAGCAAAAGAAAGTAAGACATGGTTGTGATATGGAGCAAAAATGCAGAATATAAAGCATATTGGAAAAAAAATAAACAGTTTGGAAACAATAAGCAAAAAAACTAACCACAGTCATCAAAATAAAACAAATTTATACTAACGCAGCAAGGCTGTGAACATGCATTCAGGTCCCTCTGTGAATGTTAACCTTCTTCTTACTGAAACCAGCACAATCTACAGGCGTTTCCATCAAGCTTATAAAGCTGTATTGTTATGCAATGAAGACTGTCATCATCTAGAAATATGGATAGCTGATTATCACACAGTGGATAGCTGATTATCACACATTCCACCTGCAAGTAATAAAGCAGCATGTCTGCAAATGCAGTCTCACATATCCAAAAATCGTATATAAAGGAGACATTTTGAAAAATATTCTCTCCCCTATAAATACTATTGAGACAGGCTATTTTCTTGCTTTTGTATTAATGCATTTAATTGAAAACCCAAGGCAGCTGTTACACTGAGATTCATTTCATTATGGTCATAAAAATAACGGATGTTCAACACAGAGCTGAATACAGATTGCAGCCAAAGCTATTTACTAATTCCTTTTTCCCTGATGGTTGAGAACTAACCACAGATCTGAAAGGCCAAAAACACAAAGGAAAAAAACATCACAGTGAGTTTAGCAGGTACAAGCCTAAGTCACTTTTTACTAGAGACTAGAATCAAGCGAACACAGAAATTGGTCACCCAAGCAACAGGCTGCAGCACAAGCAATGGACACTACATGGTCTGTTCTCTTTCTTCATGCAATCACAGCTAGAAGCTAAGCAGATCTTGGATCTTCATCTCATACAACCTGTGCAATTCAGAGTCTACCCCGGACGGCTGAAGATCAACACTAAAGCTGTTCTTGGAGATAAGATGAAGCTTCACCTGCTTCTGGGAAAAAGGTCATATTTGTACGTTTTAAAATTTGTTTTTATAATAGTTAGACCCTTCATTTCCCCATTCACCTTGAAAACATATAACATTAAGACAACATGATGCTTTGATTTTGATAACATAGAAAGAACAAGGTCCATTTCTGCTTTTGCAGTCTTACATATAGAATTTGATCACTATTGAGTTTGGTCAAGCTAATGGCAAGTAGCCATTGGGCATTTCAGATCCTTAGCAATACAGCAGAACTGTATTATTCTGTTGATCTGTTTCTGTACCTGTTAACCAGAAGTTTAACTTGCCTAGAGATACTTCAGAAAAGATGCACTGGTCTCAAAACCTAAGCTCATCAATTGAAATTACATGTAAAAATAGCCACTGGATCGTCATTTTGAAAACGAGGATGCGTGAGTGGTTTTGATAGAGATTCCAATAGCATGAATGCCTAGAGAACACGAGTTGCAATGGATTTTACCATGCTCTCTTTTCTGTTTCAAGACTGAGACTGTTCTGTGTATGCACAAAAAAAAAAGTTGCCAAGTAAAAGGAGTAAACAAATCCCTTGTAGATCATCTAGGTTACAAGCACAACTTGTAATCGTAAGTTTGTCATTAAAAGCTTTTTCCACTAAACTAAAAATTTAATTCCGCGCTTAGCCATTCACCATTCTGCAAGCCTACTTCCTTATTAAAAAAAAACAAATAGACAAAAAATTCAGGAATACTTAGTTAAAACAATGTTTTTAGTAAACAGAGACTTGTCTGAGATATTACTTAAGTATTATGGTGTAACATGTTTCTCCAATTATAGTTCATCTTAAATTCAAATACCATCTTTCATTTAAGACATTAATTAATGTGGTTCATGCTCCAAGAAGAAATATTATTAGTAAGTATTTAGCTGTTCATTCCCAAAAGACAGGAAAAAAACTAAATATGAAGAATATTCAGGAATCAAAAATTAGAACTTCATAATGAATCTCATTGTCATTCTCTCTGCCTCCATGAAAAGTTCATTCAGATGTGCAGTGCCTCCAGAAACAAAACAGGGACCATTGTTTACAGCCCTCAGGTTCAGTCAAACTTGTGTCTGTACAACAAGAAAATAAATTACACTTTCAAGATTAAAAAAAAAAAAGCTTACCACCCATCAGGCATTAATTCATTAATTTACATTAGATTCATGAGCCCACATGCCTGGCAAACATTAACAGGGCAGGATACTGGGTACATCTCAGCAATTGGTCAAGGAACCATAGAAGTACGTCTGTAGTGCAGAATCATTGCAGCTGAGAAACCAGCATTCTCATTAATCCTGCAACAAGGTCTTTGATTTAGAGCTAGTCCGACCTGTAAGCTCAACCCTTTTTGGGAACTGCTCTGTGTGGTAAAGTTCTTTTCTCTCTTGACCTACCACCCTGCCTACACTGCTGTAAGACCCATACAGTTCATGTATCAATTTTCAGAAACCAGACTTAGGACACAAGTCTAGGACATCAAGATTAAAATAAGTTAGATAAGGATTTAGAAAGAAAGATTTGGATTTGTTCCTGTGGTCACTCATGTTCTTCATCTGAACTCTCAGGAAACACCTAATGTGGGCCACAAGCTGGGGCCACCAGGTGAACCTTTGAATGTTCATTACTCTTTTTTCATGCTGCTGAGTTCCGAACACTTTCCAGAGCATTCTTCCTACACACTGCAACAGAAATGACTAAGAAGTGGAACCGGTAGATACCCTCCCGTTTCAAAGAATAAACGTTTTATTTCTCACCAATTTTTCCTCTTTCAAATACTATATAGTAAAATTAAGTTTACGACAATCAGGAAATTTTTACTTGAGATTCTGCTACAAAGCCAATTGCTACAAAAACAACGTGCACATTTCTCTGAAAGAGCCTAGGCAGCAATAGATTCAAACTGCCACTATTTAAAGAAAACTGGAAAAGCTGCTCACAGCCTCTCTATGATTGCTCGCTACAAGTCAGTTACAAGCAATTGGAGAGAGATCAACCTGAATGCCTCAGGAGATTGCTTCTTGTCACTGTACAGACCTTGTCCCATTCATATTAAAGCCATTTTGTGTTTCAGTGGAAAAAAAAAAAGAAAAAAGAAAGAAAAATGAAAGACACCACCTATCTCAATCCTCTTTTTAATTTTCATCCCCTGAAACTCACAGAACTGAATATATCTTTCCCGAGGAAGAAGCATGTACTGCAGACTGCACCTTTTTTAATTACAGACTGTTAATATTTACAAGTGCCTTACAGAAACCAACAGGTAAAGAATATCTTAGCCTTTAAAGTCTGTAAATTTGCTTATACTCTTGTGAACTAAGTCACAGATCTTTCAGAAATTTGTGACATTTAAGGGCAGACGTCTTAGAAACCATAGAGAGCCAAACAAAAAGAAAACTGAATATAAATAATTGATTTAATCCAATTTAAGATGTTTTGACATTCACAGCAAACATGCAGTAGGTTTCAAAGGGGCAGTTAACTCCCTGACATCAAACAACAATTCTCACGAGATGTTCTCATGAAAAACAATATACAACACAAAAATCACAATTCACATTAAAAAAACCTGCAATTTGCTTTTTTGTCCTTTGCATATAATGCTTGAAAAGCTTTTCATTCCATATTACATATTGCGTGATAGCTTTTTCTTATAAGATGTTACACATTTTGACTTATTAAATTTTGACTCATTATTTGATCAATATTTGATTTTCAAATACAAAGGACAAAATTTTCAGTTTCATGATATCACAAAAACAAAAAAAGGAAATACAGAAATTGTGTAGAGTTACAAATTTGAATCCCAGGCAAGATTTTCACAAATGCACAATTATACTAATAGCTATTTGAATACCCACGGCACTATGAATAGGGTTGCATACAATCAATTCTGTAGCCGAAGCAACACCTGGCATACACTAAAGGTGTCTCAAAAGATATATGGGTAATTTTCAAAATTAGCTCATTTAAAATCCTGAAATATTCATTGCTGACCATATTTTTAAACTAATGAGCTCAGAACTTTATGATTTTATGAAATCCCATTTCTGCATCTAAAATCTATTGCTTATGGAGAAAAATAGGGTGTAATTTTCATCATCTTGAATACAGCAGCATGCTGAAAGTAAAACCACAAACAATTGCACCTATCTGCCAGCTGCCTGCAGAGACAGGCACCATATTATAAGAATTAGTTACTTTTCAAATAGCATTCTAGGCTGAGTTCCTGTCTTCTCTCATTCTACTTCAGATTCTGGGAGACAAAGATGAAGGCAGAAAGGACTATTTAGCATCTATCCAGCTCCACCTACAGCATTATAGTTGGATTTGATGATCCTGAAGGTTTTTTTTACCCTAGATAATTTGATGATTCTATATACTAAGAACCAGATGCTTACAGAGCTACTCTGATTAGTACTTATGTAGACTAGAACTTCAAATGAATTTGAGAGATTTTGGTAGCTACGTATAATGATATTTTCACCCTACAAAGCATACAAATAATTTATAGTTGTTATTGACTGAGTTTTGCATGGATCCGCAGGCTGTATATAATTAGTAAAACAATCAATTTCCTACAGAAACAATTGCAAAGAGCAAAAGTTTTTTGCCATTCTTTAGAACGTAATGTGATTCTCATGTGACATCTCACTCATCCATAGCTGGAAAATGCAAGCAAACTATTAAATTTGGTACTGGTGTCATTATGCCATATGTGCTGGAAATAGTGTATTCACAAGTGTGAACTAAGAAAAAATTAAGATATATCAACATACTTTATTACAGTAAGTGTTAGTAAAATTGCAATCATTATTTAAATCTCAGTTCAGCAATAAACTCCATAAATGATATGAGAGATCAGTGCATGAGTGTTTCAGAAATTATCTTGCTATTTCAATCAACGTAATAAGACAAATTATGGTTTAAGGATATATTTCTTGAGCATTAATTTTTCAAAATAAAGTGAATAGCCAAAACACATGATGAGTTACCTGCTATAGATAATATTTTAGGTATTATTTTTAATACAACTCTATATAGTGCATTGCTCTTTAAGAAGAAATTCTTCAGTTTTTGTAATCAATACCATATTGATTATGGTTATTAATGTATAAACTTCTTCAAACATTTTCCCAGAATTTGAAGTTTATGTAAAAGAATTTGAAGTTCACACAGAAGGAACACAAACTTTTAGCACTCAATTCTTGACAATTCAATTTTCTTATTCACCTAAAAGAAGTTTAGAGAATGATATGGTCCACAATACTTAAATTCTTAATTACCAAAAATACCTTAGTTAGAGGAGTCCTGTGCAAGACGGAGAGTGCTCAACTGCAACAGAAGATTGTGAGATCAGATTCACTGTTCTTAAATACAGACAAAAGCTATTCAACCTGTACACTTTTCCCTAAAATTGCACTTCTCAAAATAATATTCCCTTGTGGTCTCATTTCAGCAATGGAATGTAAGGAAAATCACCTGTTCACTAAGTTTCTTTATTTTCCCTTTAATAACAAATTTTCTAGTAAAACTATTTATACTTCTCATAACTTGAGAATTGCCTGAATTTTTTCCAGCAATAGTGTATGTATTACTATAGAAATTCATAATTATCACACCTATTTGAAGATACATGATATTACAACCCTGGTAACACTGGTTATACAAGGCACCTGTACAATGCAATATTGACACCTATGAACTTTCTTAAATACAATAAAATGTCTGATCTCCGTATGTCTTTGTACTACTCATTTCATAAAAATGAACATCTATATTACAAAAAAGCTTATCCTTAAGTTAGAGATAGAGGAACAAAACACAATGGTGTTTATAAAATAGATGACAATCCCCTTGAAGAACATTTACAAGACTTAAAATCAGGCCCCAAAATTTTGTTTAATTTCAAGGATACTCGTGTTATTTGGCTAAAATGTGAAATGCATTTATTTTTTCAAAAAAAAATCAGAATTGCTACAATTATCTCTTGAAAGTTACGTTTTCTACATAAATTAGCAAGTATGTCTTGATTAAAACCTAACACAGTAATAACTGGAAAAGAATACAGTTATAAAAACAGAACACTGCTCTTCATTAAATATAGAGTGAACAAGAGGATAAATGCAGACATAGCAGATGTGTTAGGAGACCGTTAATTTTTAACAATCCGAGATTTATTAGTAAAACATTATCAGTTAAGAATAAACATCTATGTACAGTATAATTTGAAATCCTAAAGTACAAAATGATATTAATTGAAGTTTTGGACATTCATTTTCATCCAAAGTGCAGTTGTGATCATACTACTACATCTACTGATTCTGAGCACCTTCTTAAATATCTCTACATTGCCATTCTGAAAAAAACAACAGACAAGTTAAAGGGGGAACTTCACAGGATTTCAGCAAGGTGTTTATTATATGCAAAGATAGGTGAAGCATTTAGCCAAGTATTACAGACTCCAATGCCAGATCACAGATATTGTCCAAATATGTGAATATTAATCAAAATTAACATTTGTTTCTTATTATGCAGTAGCTATTGTGATAATATGGCATCTGAATAAAGCAACAGATTCTTGCTCTAGGCATTTCTACTAAATCATTTCAGAAATACCTACTAGGCAGTGTGTGTTATGACCAAAAATGAGAGCAAGTTCATTTTAAAGTCATAGCTGTTTGGTTGGTTTTGTTTCATTTTTGTTTTTCAGAGGAATTTACTTTTTCCTGAACATGGGTTCTCCAGAGGCAGGGTGGCTTCTTCTCAACTTTGTCTACTGAAAAGTCTACATCCAGGCCGAACAGTACAGCTCTTGGCCTACTTGAATACTTAAGAACCAACAGATCAGAGAACTGCAGCGTGTTGATTATTTTTTAAAATCAAGTTTATAAATCTTTCTTAAAAAAAAAAAGATAATCCAAAAAATTTTGCATATATCTATCACTTCTCAAAATAGATACCAAAGTACATAAAATGCATGTATAAATACATCTACTTGACCCTTCTCCTCTCAGTGATATCTAATTTAAATTAAACATTCATTCTAAATGTGCAGTTGTTAGACCTTTGAGTTTATCTTCATTTCTGTTAGAAACTTTTCTTTGTAAAATAAAGTTTCTGATAAGAACAATTTTATAGAGCACCCCAGGTTTTCATCAATAAAAATATTAGTGTTCTGACATACATATTTCAAAGTCATTTCATATTTTTGAATTGAGAATGATAAACTTCACAATTCTCATTCCAGTCGTCCTTGCTTAGCATCTCCTATTGCTCCCCATACATCAAAGACAAACTCATCTGGAAATGCAAAGTCTCCGAGAGTTTCATCCAATGCCACTGCAAATTCATCTGGGTTTTTCTTGTCTCTTCCTGCTTCCACCATTGTTGCAGCTGAAAACAAACAAACAAAGTAAAAAAAATTATTCTCATAGAAGTGACAACTAACATTTGTCCAAGATATTTTTTGAGAGTTTTCAGAGTCCAGTAATGTTAAGGGGATTTAAAGCTTACCTACTGAATCCTAAATTCATCAAAATTTGTGTACCCTCCCCCACAGTAGATACATTATGTTTTGGTAAATGGGAGAACTTCCTTGGAGTGTTCATTATATATTCTTGTAATTCTTTGGGGGATGTTAATTCAACCAGACTTCATTTCTCTCTAACTAAATTTTGTTCACCATTCATTACTACACACAAAGCATGGGTCTAAAGGCAGGTTACAGCAAACTCCAGTGATAACAAGCCCCATGCTAATGCACAACTAATTTCAGTGAGTTTGATGTAGGCTCACTTATCTAAAAGGCATACTCAAATGCTTTTTTCCCCTCTGAACAACAAAAAAAAGATCCCAGCAAGTCAGAGTTTAAAATAGCCAAGTTGGTTGTATTTTTTATTTGGTGTGTTGTTTTTTTTTACAAAAAGTTTGAACATGGGAAAATAATATACAACCTATGCAGTAGATACATGCAATCAAATTAGTATGGGTTTGCCAGAAACAGCTTCTAAGTTTAAGTATAACCTGTATTTGGAAAAGAACAATGATAAAAAAAGTGTAGAGAAAACACTTGAATACTTCAGGAAAAAAGGATTCAAAAAAACCACAGAAAAGAGCAGAATGTCACTTGTTAGCAAACAAAGATAGACTGATATCTTGTTCATCCAGCAATTTCTCCTGTTAAACACACAAGAACCAGTCTTTATCAAGTTTCAGACTTCAGTTTGGAAGCTGCTTTAGCCAACGGACAACTCCTCAGATTTCAGGACAAATTACAAGTCTATCACAAACAGCACTCAACAGTGGCTGTAGGGACATTAACGAAAAGGAGAGCAGCGAGGGCTCAAAGCTCTCTTTCTCACAGTACCTGCACCTCGCAAAAAAGATGAAAGATGTCAGCTCAGGAGAAACCAGCAAAGCTAAGCTGAGCTAAGCCAGTAGGCTATCTTGTTTGAGGGGTGCAGAAGACTGTAAAACAGACTCAGCACAAAAGGACTGCTGAATGAGTTTATTTTCTGAGCTGTATCTCTGCTCCACAGCTTCTGTTCATATTAACAAAAAAAAAAAAAAAAAAAAAAAAAAAAAAAAAAAAAGATTGTGCAATAGATGAAATCCTGAATCAAACTCTGATTTACTTCATTGTCATCTTTTACACCTCCCTTAAACTGCAAGATGATGTATAACAGAAGATGAAGAACAATTAACCACTACCTTCTTCACAAACATATTGAATGCTAATGTCACAAGTGAAGGATTTAATAACTTCTAGTCTTTTTTTTTTAAAGGGATAACTGAGTGGAAAACATGTATTACAGTGCCTGAGAAAGGGAAGGAAATCCTGAAATCACAGACGACTATTTTCAGTACAACAGTCTACTGCAAGTATGCATGCAGTACATGGTATTGAAATGGCAAAATCTCACTGATAAAAGTAAAATAATCTTTCTCTGTTCTAATGTGTATTTAGTATTATTTTGTTAACCTGAAATTGTTTATTGACAGTTGGAACTGTCTGGAAAATAGAGCTGGTTATTATGCAAACTTTTAACAAGCTGAGAGCAAACTGGAGCCACATGCCACACTGTGGACGTCAGCAACAGCAACTCTGAAGAAATTCGATGTTTCAGTTTTAACTACATTCAGACGTGAGACTGCAAACACGATCTCCATGCCAAACACCACAAAGAAGCCCAAAGTCTGACAAACAAACTGCTGTGCTCAAGGAAGCTTAAGCTTTACCCAGACTCCTGGCAACACTACAGGATCTCAAGGACTCAATATGCCTTTCCCTGCCAGAAGTAACCTATCCTTGTTGTGTGGATTCTTTCTGCATCCCCCATGGAGTCCCTGGGATACTGACTCCGAGCAGTTTAGAAGGGAAATGAGATGAAGGGTTTAATTTAACCTTTGCTGTCCTCCTGACACAAATGAGGACATGAAGCCACTCCATATAGACACTGAAACAAGGTTGGAGGGAGAGAAGATGTGCAAGGTGAAAGACAATTTAGACATAAAAAGTATGCCTGGATACATTTCCTTAAGATATTAAAAAGAAGGTAGTCATCAAAAGAGTGAGAATCTAGACAAGTATTCCAGTGGAAAAAGTGGTAGAGCAAGAAATTCTGGAGATAAACTGATACATGAAAGAGCCATATGACAGTCTAAGAGCAATGATAACACATTCTTATATTAAAGTTCAACCGTCCTAGTTAAAACTTCAGAATTACATAGTCATTAACCAAAATGCTACTTCAAACACAACGCTTTTTAAATATTGAGCTTCCCAAATTATGAAGTGACAATAAGTCAAAATTTCACAGTCATTTGAGAGCAGCAGCCTCAAATAAAAATGTTTACAACCATATTAAACAATTGCAATTACGACTACACTTAATGAGCTATACTTGTTAATGCACACTGCTCTTCCCTAATACACGTGGTACAATAGAATACACTTATGCAGAAAGTGCAAGGTCTTCCTGTTCCCTGCATACCTTTTCAGTAGCATGGTACTGACCTCTAGTGCCAGCAGCATTATATTACCGTTCAGTAAACGGCAACGTGAGATGTGAGCTATCCCCACTGGTGATGGCACGCTAGTTCTTACCACTGATGCATATGAACAGGCAAAATGAACCCTATATTTTGCTAGTTCCATATACACAGAAGCACTAAGACTAACTAGTTTCTCTATCATGCAGTGTACACGTTCTTACCCCCCTGGGCAGTTACCACGTGCATAGGGTGGCATCCAGAGGCACAGCTGGAAAATTCTGTGCAGAATATGCATGCTTACATGGTGACAATTGTAATGCATAATTCCCAAGGCAAATCAAAAAGTGCTTAGTTCAAGGGTATTTGGTAGATACGTGGCAATTGGAAGAGAACTTTACTGGCTCTCAGAGGACAACATCTCCATGTCAAATTAGCTCCACTCCCCTTTTTCTCCCACTGCTTCTCATGACAGCTGCACAATAAGTGATTGCATAAATTTTATTCTAATACAGAGAATATTTTTCTTGATGATCCAGATAGTCCCATTGTCTTCAGAAATTCATTTTAAAATCCCACTGCTAGCAATGCTCATACTTGAGAAAATTTCATATAAAATGTGAGTTCAGTGAACTCAAAAGCGACAAAAGAAATTTTGTTCTCAGCTTTAACCAAGGAAGCTCGTTATCAGGCTTCCCAGAACACAACCACATTACATAGCAGTTTTTGCCACCTATATCCTCTTCTGTCACTTTCAGAAAAAAAATCTTTCAGAAGCCTTAACAGACATTTCAGTATTTATTTAGCTGTAATGATATCAGAAGTTTTGCTTTCATCAAAGGGTAACAAATATTAGTCTAGCCTAACACTATAAAAGAGCTAAAATTATCATCCACACTCCTTATCAATACAACAGAAAACAAAGCATGCTATTAGAGTTTTCAGTGTTTAATATACCTTAGTGTTAGCTTCATGTT
This sequence comes from Tragopan temminckii, assembly GCA_028571105.1. Classification (NCBI taxonomy): domain Eukaryota; kingdom Metazoa; phylum Chordata; class Aves; order Galliformes; family Phasianidae; genus Tragopan; species Tragopan temminckii. The sequence continues at coordinate 23,429,235 of JAOWBP010004015.1, forward strand.
GAACATTGTCACAAATTAATCAATTTGAAGGGCACAGAACAAAAACTGGAGAAATATAATCCTTTGTTTGGTGACAGGAGAAGAAAGCAACAGATTTGAGGAAAATACCACTTTATTCAAAGCATTTCAAAATAAAAATATCCATCCAGCATTGCTGGAATGTACAGGTGATCAAAGAACAAAAACTTAAGTGAGGAAAGCTTAAACCATATGGAATATAGTCATATTTTGAGTATATGAAAAGCTGGAAAAATAAAACCAGAAATTGAAAAGTAGATCTGAATTCTTCTAAACAGAATTGGAGAATATGGTAAGGTATGTAAGGCCTGACAACATTAAAGGAACATCTGCAAGGAAACAATCACCCAAAAGCATAAAAATAGAACAAAGTATTTATGGGTGAAGAATAGCCAGTAGATGCTGGAACATATCAACTTGGACCCTTTTGCAAAAGTTTTCCATTGATAGCATTCTAGGCTTGAGTGCTGTAGATACAGGCTTCCTCCCATCCACAAACTTTGATGTCAAATACAGCTTATCTCAATTCACTGATTTAAAAATAAATGCCATATGAATTCTTCACTAGCACTGCTTTCTGAGCCATTCCAATTAATCAGCTGTTCATGTTCCTCTATCAGAAAACATTGACAAGATTTAAAATAATCTTCAGCAGCCCTCACTAATGCATTTGTATTTTAAAGAAAGCTGAAATCTTTGTCCAATTTCTAACATGTGCACGAAGCTGAGAAGTACATTTCCAGAGTCAAATGTCTCTTCTATGAATTAAGCCATTTTTTCC
>JAOWBP010004015.1:23430133-23466969 GCA_028571105.1 Tragopan temminckii
CTTCTTTAAATCTGGACTCAGCATACATAATAATCTGTAAACATAAACAGTTCTTTTGAATCCTAAATATAAGGAATAGGAGGCTCCCAGATCGAATAAGATTGTCTGTTTCTGTCCCTTCTGCAGAGAAAGAACTTATGTCCAATGCCTCTACCTCAGCTGCAGACTAACTAATTGCACTTTCTATGGACATCTGACTCATGTCAGTTTGTTTTTGTGTTAAATCTCTATATTGCCTACTTGTGATCCAATTTCTTTCACATTGAGAAATCTTTTGAATTTATACTGTGCCCCCCACTTACAAATTTCCTTTAATTTTTTGTTACAGCCTAGTACTAGGCACAAAATCCATTTTTACCAAATTTAATTATTTTCTTTAGAAATTTGTCCACTTAGTAGTAGTAACAATCAAATGGTGAGGCATGAAGCAACTCCTGATTTCACCTGAATTACTATTTGAGTGAATATTAAATGATTCACAAGATTGCACTCCTACTGAAGTCACTATCACCACAGGATTGAGCATGGTCAGTTGAATCCTATGAAAGTTAAAATATCACTTTAAAATAATGGATGTCTCTTATGGATTTCCCCACCAGATCTCAAAACATTCTTTTTAACCACACCTACATTGTCTCTTGGACGATCAAGAGAACTCGCACTATGTCAGAGCTACTGTTGCATTTCTTAGAGTTTAGCTCATTCTGCCATTAACTTTTCTGTGCCTATACATGACAACTTAATTCTACTAAGAGTTAATGAGAAGACTGTGTCCTGTGAAATTATTTCTGATAGGGAACACTTTCTTGACAAAAAGAGAGAAGATAATAAAATCTTTACTAACAGTCTCAGTAGAACCTCTTTACCCATGAAATTTCTTTGAAGTCTGAAAAAGAAAATGCACTTACTGAGAGATCACCCTCAAATTGCCTGTCTTCTGTGGTTTTCTTGGGAGCTTTTTTTGGCAATTGCTGCTGTATTCTTGATGTGTTAAATTGGTTCTTCCAAGAGAAGATAATCCGAAGTGACTATTCACCACTTAGCTAAAGCCTGTGCTCTGGGAGATCCTGAATGATTAGCTACAAATGCAATATAATTTTTATCATACCTGAGCAGAATCTCCATTTCTACATCCACATTACACCAAGCACCAAGGAAAACACACAAAATCTCCATACCAGTCTTACCAGAAAAATGAGAAGCTCATTTTCAAAAGTACTCGAGTAGACTAAGGACCTGACTTTCATCATAACAGCAATAAAGCAGCAAACTCTTTTAAACACTTGAAAAATCCTGCCATTTTTCCAGTCCCACCCACTCCAAGAGGTCAGCCATATCTACTTATCAAAATGGAGTTTCAATATGTGCCTACATTCATCCTATCCCCCTCCTAAGAAGGAAAATTGCAGTGCATTGCATGGGAATCCACAGAAATAAGTAGTACCAGGTGGCACACACTGCTCCCCAGCAAAAATTGCAGGTGTTCAGTTCCTGCCCAACTTGTTTGCAGTCAGTGCTGTCATACGGCTTTCTTTGCCATAGAGCACAATCTTTGTATGACCTGAAATATCCTTCCACAACTGAAAAAAAATTCTGCATTACAACATCAGCATCATAGTTGATAATTAATCTTTGCAATGAGCACTACTTTTGCCCTTACCAATCAAGACAAAGATCTGATATAAGAAAAAGGATCGAGACTTGATGCATTTTTTCGTTACTTTTTTTCTCCACTGATGAGAAAACATCATTTCTATTCAGAAAACAAAATTATCACCTTTAAACACAGCAGAATGCTCATCTTGGAAGACACAGCAGATCTATAAACTGAGATTTGTACAAAACCAAGATTGATATCAAACAAGATGTTGGATAAAACTGAAAAATTGCATTCTTGTATTGGAGCCTATTTTACTCTTGGAGATTGATGATGCGCGTCTAGAACTCTTCCTCTTTTTTAAAGGGCTGAGAGAGAGAAAAAGTTCAAGTACTAAAACTATACATAAGAAAACAAGTAAAAATAGCTGGACTAGAATAATCACTACCTATCTGCTAAAAGACAAATCAGTGTCCACATATGTCTGATGCATCACCCTGCCTTCCTCAAAGTAGCTATGAGAACAACTTTAGGATAACTATTCCCCTGTAATACACTGTCAGGACACATTTTAAAAAATGGCTATGGAGTCAAAAGCCTGGCAAAGACAAGAAAATTATTACCAGACAAAACAGAAAAGGATGTTAAGAGAAGAGTAAGAGGATGCACTAATATGGTGGGAGGAATCATATTGCCTGTGGTAACAGAAACCAGGAAGCACACAGAAATATGTTGGAATGTAAAGGTAGTAAAACTAACAGCACAGTCAGAACTCCTTGAGCTGTGAGTGAAAAGTTAGTGCAGCCAGGAAAAAAAAATATTAAAAATAAATGAAAAGATAGGAAACATTTTAAAAGAGTGGAGATGATACCTGGAGTGTATTTTTACCTAGAAAAATATAAGAGAGAATATAGCTTGGGAGTATCTACGCAGTTACCACATGTAAATCACAACCTAACTCATGTTCCAAGACAGCTAACAGACAGAAACAGAAGAGTCATTTGTCCTGGAGCTGATGTACAGAATGCACTGTCACCCTGAAAATGAAAATCATTCCTAAAGAATTCAGAAGGTGGTAAAAAATACATAGAATCTAATACGGATCCATAAGACACTGCATAAAGTTTTCTTTTCCTTGTTTTAATGGTACAGTTCTTTACCACCAATGACTTGAGAAACATCCTTTTCAGAGGATAGGTTTTAGAAAGAACTGAGAAATGAAGGAAATGAGTAAAAATTTTAACACTGGCAGATTGTTTGCCTTTATGTAAACAGCCCCAGGGACTTGATGAGACACAGTATTTAAACAGCAGATTTTATTTCATAATAAATGAGCTTTAAAACTATTCTGGCATATTCAACCTCACAAACAAGTTTTTTAACCAATACAGAAAAAACTTCTCAGAGTTTTATTTATTTTTTCTTGTAACATAATTTAACCCCGTTTATCTCCTCAGATAACTCTTATTTGCCTCTTTCCTTAATCTTGTGATCTCATTTTCATCTTTAGCCAATACTGTCATTAGAATTTAGAGATTTCACAGTAATCTTGATGATGGATTTGCAATGTATTGAATTTGGCCTGTTTTGTTTTAAAGAAATATAAACAAAAGGGACTAGTTCTCTCATCTAATGCAATTTGGCAGTAGAAACTTCCACGAGTTCTCCCATGGATGGCATATTGGTCTGGAAATCAAAAATTCCTGGTTTAGTTCCCTGTTCTGCTGCAGACTTCCTGCGCGTCCTTAAGTGAATTTCTCTGTGCTTCTGATCTCCACACAAAGTGAAAGCATACTTGTTCCCTGATATCAGATGAAGAAAAATGATCTCGTTACAGTTTATTTTTAATACCTGTTAGCTCAGTTGACCCACTCTTATTCAGATTTTGTGTATGCTCAATGTCACCTCATCTCTGTCTGCAGCTTTCTTGTATGAACTAGCCTTTAACCATCTGCTTTTTTTTTTTTTTCCTCAATAGCCTTTTTGTCTCTTTCATCTGTTCTCTATACATCACTGACTGCCTCATCCTTGACCATTGCATGTGTCTTCTTTCATCCCTGAACAAGCACCCATCACGGATAATTGTTTTCAGATACAAAATCAGGTAATTTTATAGTCTAATAAAGGAAAATGGTTCACTGTTTGTCTTTATGAGCTTCTGGGAACTATAATAAACACAAGACAAAACAAAATCTTTTAAACTAATTTCATAAATTTAACTTCACCTAGCACACACTTCATCCTTCATTATATAGTAACCAAATGTAAGGCGATTCTTTATAAATCCAATCACTTCTCATTCAGAGTTTACAAGGAAAACAAAACAGACTCTCCAACACTTTTCCTGTAAAAGTCGAATAGAAATCCAGACACAAGAGATGCTTTTTTTTTTTTTTTTTTTTCCTACAGCAGACTTTGATCTATGTCCATTTATGACTGGTACTGGGAATGTTCTTTCACATTCTTATTCCCAGCTTCAAAGCTGCTGTATCTGTCAGAACTGTTGGCCAAGTGTGCAAGGGCTCCAGGTATGCTTGCTGCCAATTGAGGTAATTCAGAATTATAGTGGAAAATGATGACTCAAACCCACAGTTAACACTCCTAACAATTCTACCACATTAGATTAACATATTCTTACTTTATTTCAGAATGATCAAATTATTTTTACAATATATTCTTAATTATAAAAATCCAGAGAGATCTTAAGAATAATGCCTTCCAGAGTCTCAACTATTATATTTTGAGGTGTGAACAGAAGTATCTTACCAAGAGTCTGGTAGAGTATTATGCCTACTACTTGCCTGTAGTGTATGTAAGGACACTGAGATTTCATGTTACATTTTCCATAAATAGTTGCATACGTATTAATTCTGCATTCCTATTTTCAAGGCATAAGTATTAATTTATTGTACGTCACCATTCACCCTTTTTTTGGTGATGTGACTCAGTGTGAAAAAAAAAAACAAAACAAGCCAAAGGCTACTAAATTAAGATAATCATTAAATATCAGAAAGAATAACTCCAACTTCTTTATTTCCTGTGATTAAACACACACAAAAACACCCCAATTATTGCTTCTGCAAAGAGACATCAGTTCTGTTATTAATCTCTCATTTTTCTGACAAAAAACCCAAAATGTATATATTGTGCAAGGATCACTGTATTATGTACAATTGTTCCACTCAAAGAAAAAAATATGCTTCGCTTATTCTTTAAATTAAAATTTTGCTGCAAGAGACAAAGATTTTAGGGGAAATAATTCAAGTTAAATTTAAAATATTAGGCACTTCTTTATATTGCTTGTCTTTTAAAATATTACCAATCTCCTGCTTACAGGAACTATGAAGCTTGAGTATTACTCTGTTTTCTACACACTGAGAATAAAATCCACTTACAAAATGGACAAATTATGCTTGAATATTTAAGAATAGAATGCTTGAATATTAAGAATATGAAATCAAATTCTTTTCTTTATTTTTTGTGGAAAATATCAGAGCACTTAAAAAATATTGTGCAATTCCTTCAGCCTATCACTTCCTATGCATTATATTTTACCATACTTTATAACTGTGGCTGTAGCTGATCCGGAAATCCCATTTGAAGTCACCAAAGGTCGTATTGGCTTGGAACCTCTAATCCAAAAAGCTATGCTGATATTTCAGAAGTTTAAAATTTGCCACAAAGTTTAAATCTAAATCCGCTGCTCGCATTTTTAAATTCTGAGCCAGAATAGGTGCATCACCTAAAAACAGACTAGTTTTAAAATCAAGAACTGATGTAGTAGTACTATATCTATATAAGATTAAAAGAAACTCTGACTCTCAAGTAATATTGACTTTGAAAGCACTCTGATATGAATCCAGGTTGAATTAGAGCGTATCAGAAAGAAATACAACTAAATGAGCAAACTACCCTCACTTCTCTACTCTGGGATCTTATTTGAGCTTGCTTTAGTTCTGATCTCTGGCTTCACATTTCATACTGGTTTTCAGGTTCACACAAAGGCTTCTGCTATCCAGTTCTTCTGCAGCTGATGTTAAAACTGAAGCTATTTAAATAATTGATTTCTTTGGTTCAGTAGCAAACAGGAAAAAAGAGTTAGTGGTTATTGTTTTGGATCCATCCCAAACTGAAATGTTTCTACGTACTCAGCCAATTAAAACAGATCATTTGAAATTGAACAAAACACTTAATTCAAGTAAGAACAAATCAAACATACTTAATGTTCACAAGCTAGAGTCAAAAAGCAGTCATGAAAATAAAAAAGCTTTATGCCCCTGACCCTGTGTACTAGATGTGGTGGTCCTATTGCAGTTGGGTTAGAACAAATCTGTAGACAGTCCAAGGGCCATTCTGTTCCAGCCCATGGTACATGAGGCTGGCTTTGAAGGAACAGCGCTGGCTGCATGCACTGGACCCTTCTCTAGTTGAAGAAAGCAGCCAACATGGCCAACATTGCTTGCCTGGATCGGTGACAAGTGACATGTTCAGCCTCAGGGTACTGTTGTCAGATCCTGCCTGTGAAGTTCTTTCAGTTTCCTCTCCCCAGCTTTTGAGTTACAGCATTTTGATCTCTGATTGTGAGAAATATGGGGCTTAGCTCACAACAACAGCGAGTTTTGCCACTCCAACTATTGGGAAAATCATCCAAAATATGGGTGAGCTGAGTTAACACTGCCCAACTCATCCCAAGAAGGAATTTCAGCCTTGGTCATCATTCCATGGGTAAACCAGGACACCACAAGAACAAACCCTGCACACCAGACCTCATACTATGAAAGGCATCCAAAGTTATTGTTAAACAAGTTCAGAAATTAAATGTTGCTTTTTGCATATATCAGTTTGCTGGAACATACTTTTCTTCATCCCATGCTGTCTAAAATAGTATGTTTTGAGAAGCAAACTGTTTTCCAAAAAACAAAACAAAAAAAAAAAAAAAAAACCACATCAGTCAAGGATATTAAAAGAAAAAAATCACAAAAATCTTTAATTTTTTGTGGTTTGAAGTTAACTAAAATGTGGTAGCCCAGGTTTGCACAAATACTTCTCAGATGCTATTTAAATTTACTAATATTTTCATAAAGTTTAGTTCATAAAAATTTAGTTCTAGGGTTTTTCAAAAAGTTTGGGTGATCTTGCTGAAACTCCCCCCGAAAAAAAAAAAAAAAAAACAGCAGTCTTATAGCCTGAATATGAGAATGATTTTTTTTTTTCTTTCCTATGCTGCTGTTCCTTGAGAAAGTCTTGAATTTGAGGCAATAAATAAACACATCAAGACCAGAAATGAAACCACCATCCACAAGAGGTGGACACTTGCAAGCCACAAAAAAAAAAAAAAAGCTGCAAAGAAGGAGAAAGGTTAATACATCTGTTTTCTCAGTGGAATGAAAGACATCACTCCTTATTGGTCACTCCTTTTACAAGTATTTTTGACGGCCAAGTTTTGTCAACTGTTGAGTTCAATACAAGTGGGGGAAAATGGCATTTTCAAAGTTTGCTTATTTCTCAAAAAGAAACACAGATGTTCAACTCACCACAAACATCAACATTTTGTTTATTTTACAAAGAGCTTGAGGAATTTGTCTCTCTTTTCTGGAGTCACATTGCACTCTCCTTTCTGAGACAACACCCACTGATGTCAAACTCTCCTGGCTTGTGAGCTTGGCTTGCCGCTAAATGCACTGCACTAACTCAGAGAAGGGTTGTGCGGTTGTGGCACTGTGAATAAGACAAGGTACATCTTCACATCCACAGATAGCACTTTCCTAAAAATGTAACAGCAGGGAAAGAAAATAAAGAATTAGAAGCTCAGCAGGAGATTAATTTTTTTGATGACATAAAAAAAAGATTTTTTTTGGCTTCCAGAATAAGTTTTAGAAGCAATTCAGAGTTATTATTAGAATTACCCATTATTAGTTTAGGTCAAAAGGAACAAAAAAAAAAGCGAGAGCTGTAAAAAAATGCACGCAAATCTGCCATGGCATTTCACCTATTGGAGACTTTTTGACTCTTTTCTTCTATAGCTTTCCTCTCAAAGCTCTGTTGCAAATCACTGTAGGTAAAAGCAGATCCTAGTCCTTCCTTTGGACTAACAGCTAATGTTCTGAGGCCAGAAGTATATCAAAGGAGTATTGCAGTTATTTTATTTTTTCCCCTTGTCTGTCCTTCAGCCCAGAACTTTGAGCAACAAAATGTAAATTCTAAATCAAACAAAAATGTGAATGGGATTTTCATCATTAAGAATAAATGAATGAACTAGTCCATGGTCAGGAAAGCCTTCAACTATCTCAAGTACTTTTGTACTGGTTGCACTGGTGCTGGGCCTGCTGAGATGTACAAGCTAAGTTACTAAAGTAAGAGCGCCACTACACTTACTGGGAAGATCAGTTTCCAGAATTAGGTTCCTAATTCACATTCACCTTATAAAGAAGCTGAGAATGAAACAGTCTAAGAGCAGACATGTAGCTACAGGCAGCAAGTAAATGCATGCTGTAACATCACCAGATTTTGATTTTGCTTCCCACATAATGGAAATATTGCTTAAGAGTTGTTGAGCAATCTCCTGTAAGGAAATTCCCAATTATGAGAAACCTTTTCCTAAGGGATTGTCTGTGTTTTGGAAGATGTTATGCACTTTTGAGAGGTGTTTGAACTTGACATGTTTGGAGGTCGGAGTTAAGGCTCTTGGTTTCAGTGCTTGTTTTTTTTTTGTTTGTTTGTTTTTATAGTTTTGTTGTTTGGGAAATTTCCCGCATCATAAGCCCAATAGTCATTTTGCTAAATTTTTTCCCCAAAGAGAGGTACTTCTGTTTTCTTATTGCCTCCTTGGTTGCACTGACAATTCAAAACTCAACACAAGGTGCATACTTGTACATTGCACAATTTCAGGCACTCTTGGGATGCCACCACACTGCAGCCAATTCAGAAGCAAATTAAATCAAATGCCTTCATGGGGCTTTGGAAAAGCCTACAAGAATCATTTTATTAACCTAGTGAATCCCCCTGGGAAAACTGAAAGAACAGGAAATTAAAGCACACAGGTATTAAGATTGCACATTTCATTTCATAAGGACACTAGAAATAATGACATTCCCTATTAAAACAACGTACAAAGTAAAAGGTAAGGAAACATACCTTAGTCATTCTTCCTGGTCCTCTCTCCAGTTCCTCACCTCTGGGGAATTTTTTTATTTATTTTTTTTGCAATGTTATTTTAAGGCGAATTCCCATCTGGGAATTGTCTTACATAAAGGTATTTAAAAATGCACAGCTCTGCTTTGTCTGACAGGTGTCTTCTTTCAGTGTGGTTTGCTCTTCACTTACCACATCTTAGAGTGTCCAATTAAGGGCAGTCCAACTAAGGCATTGCAATAGCAGCCACATTTGTACAACAGTAGTGAAGTACATTCAACCTCTCACACTTTTTTCATTACTTTTCCTCTAGCATTTTTCCTTTTCCATAACACAGCATAACTGATAAAACAGTAAATAAAAACATACACTAGTCCACATGGAAGAAAAAAAATAATTGAAGTGCCACAAATTTTGGTTCCAATCTACCATAACTGCCATCAATTAGAGGTTATCTTCTAAAACAAAGAGAGGACTAAAGTATTCTCAAGACATTCAGGAGTTTGATGTTATAAAAGGAATTACCTAAATGAATACAAATTCATAAACATTTTCTTAGTCACTGAAACTTCAGGAGCAAGTTCAGTGCATTTGTATAAAGAAGTATAGAAAGAAATGGCCTAGGAAACCATCTCAGAAGCTTGAAATCAAACAACAGATTTTCATTTTTTTAATTGAAAACTCATCACTAGATTGTTTGTGATCCTTGTTTTTGCATTCCATTGTTCATCTTAGAAAGCTTCTGTACTTTAACATAAAATACAGTTGTATTTTATGAAGCATCCAACAACCTATCTTTAAATTGTTTGGGTCGAAACATTCTCTCACAGGCCTGACAGGCCTTAAATGCTGAGCACACTGATCCATTCAAGTGAAATGACAACACGTGGGTGGGGTTAGAGACGAAAGAGAGAGAATAAGAACATGCTTCCCACGGGCTTTGCCTCTACGTCAGCTAAAGAATAATTACTAAAACTGCAAGCTTCTATCAATGCTCTAGCTTTCTCAGACTGTAAATACATCCACAGCTGTTTCATTTGGGAGATGATAACACAATCTATGTGAAGAATACTGTTTACAAACAATCTAGCAGCTGAACAAGTTAATCTCCCAAATCATCATGTCAGGGTGTTTCAGGAAGCATTCAGGAAGACGTACACAACACTACTTATTTTTCCTAATTTCAGTGAGAAATCAAAATGAGAACCTCCTGTTTTTTTGCAGTCCTTTGATAAGCAGCAGAAGAGAAAAAACAGAAATTATTGCAAAAAAGATGTGGTCCCGTGGGGTTCTGACATTCCTTGTTTTAAAATATTTTCAGCTGAAGTACTGTTCTCTAAAGAGCAGAATTTCAGCCATGAACTGAGTTATACCTACCACTTTCAGTTTCTACATCTTTTAAAAGATGAGGGCCTGCCAATGTCTAGAAATCAGTTATGACAGAAAAAAAAAAAACAAACCAGAAATGAAGCTCTGAGAGCACTAGTATGAACAGCATGTAGTCCTTCCACAGAGACAAAGTTATTTCTTGTGTCAGCTTCATAGCATGGGAGGGTTTTCACATAATGCTGTAAACAAACTACGGTGACAAATTCAAAATCGCAGTGAACTCCTCTGTATCTAAAGGATGCCATTAGTATGGGACTATGAGAGAAAATGGAAAGAAATGAAATGACAAAACAGAAATAAACCTGCAAAACAAAGAAGGGAATGCGGGAAAACATTATTGTCTGAAGGGGAATTATTTTGTGTTAGGATATCGTGTTTGTTCCCACTTGCTTCTGAGCAAAACAAGATCATCTGTAATCCTTGGCAACAGCTCCGCTGTCAGAACTGGGCTCCTTGGTGCTGTTCAGTATTTTGGGTGTAGAAGGGAAAGGAAGGTTGTGCGTGAGCATCCTGCACTACAACAATCCAACGTCTGTGAGCAACCCCACGCTGCCTAAGATTTGGCTGCTCCCTGTTCTTAATCTAAGACTAAAGATTGCAGAAGCCTCTGGAGCAGAGCACTAACAGTCATAAACACAAAGATTTTGCTATTACAACATGGGATTATCCCTTGTCTTCCAAAAGCACATTTAGGGCTACTACTCTCTTGTGTGCACTCTCAGCATTGTGTAGCAGGCTTCACTGGCAATACACTGGGAGAGGAAAATCAGTCCTAACGTGGAGCATTGCTCAACAGAATTCTACTTCTGTGGTAGTGATTAGATGCCAGTTATGTATCGCTTACTATTGTGTTTGGATAGTAAGTCAGTCAGGCTCAGCTAAAATAACACAGCTTGTTTTACTAAGTCTTTATGTAAATAAAACCATTGTATGGTTCTGATTCCATACTCATTGCTTCTCCCTATGGGCCAGATTCTGCTTTTCTTCTACTGGTAAAAACCAATTTCACAAGTTTTTCATTAGTTTCACAATGTACATTTCACAATATACAATACTCACAAATCTGACATTTCTCCTGTTGTTTTCTGCAAAACGTCACTCATTTCCTCTGAGACACAGCCATTTCTTCATCACTTTCCCTAAAGGTAGAATAAAAAAAGACATCCATCCTATGTCATTCATTTCCAAATATACACAATATTTTCCTAACTAAATACAGTGTCATGATACATCAAGGACCCAGAAGGATAGTTGGTGTTGTGGACCATCAAAGCGCAAATGGAGTTCAATGTCAGCGCAAACTGTGCAGACATGGTGCACCAAGCAACTCCATAAATGAACAAGTGCAGATCAATGGAAAATGAAATACAAATTAATTCAAATTAGGAAGTCATGCACTAGGAACTATTGCCAAACCAAGAAGATTCCCATGCATTCCCAAAAGTTAATAGAGTTGTATATCTAATTCATTGCTAACCTCCACCAAATCTGAAAAAGTTGAAAAGCCAACAAAGCTGGGATTTTGTTGTTGTCGTCATCTGTTTGTTTTGGGGTTTTTTTTGGTTTGGTTTTTTTTTTGTTTTGTTTTGTTTTTGTTGTTGTTGTTGTTTTTTTTAAAAAAAAGGTCTGCCTTTATTTTCAGAGGTCACTGGGCAGGATCAGGTCAAAGTGTACAGACTATATGTTTTGACCAGAAGATTTTCCTGTCAGATTTCAGTATGTACACCAAGCAATCAGTTAAGAGAGCATAAAATATCTCAAAGATTTATGAATGTCTTCAACACAGCATAATGAAATCTAATTTGAAAACAGCATGACTCGAATCACGAAGTTTACTCATCTAATAATTATGAATTAGATGCAAGAAAAAATATGAGTCTCAAAAATATTTGTTGAAGAGACATACAGAAGGTTACAGAACACATAGCTATATAGCAATATTGATAACTGTCCATTTGTGTACACTTCTGTGGCACTAGATCTCACTATATAGACACAAATTTCCCAAGTAGAACTTTGCGCTGAGGAGTTCATCAATAGAGGCGCAGGAGGTTGATCAAAAAACACACAGTAAAATCCTGTATCACAATAGTAAGCTCAAAATCGCAAATGAACTGACCATTCTAGGAAATGAATGGCACTTGGCAAGAGTGGTATTTGTAGCTGTGAAGCAGAAGACCTCAGTCAGTCTCTGCTTTATATCAAGAACCACTTGTCCTATTTGTCTGCTGACAAAAATTAAACATCAACATTGCATTAGGCTCCCTCAATCTATTCAAGCAACCACATTTAGTTAAAATATTTACCAGTTGAAGAGGCTGTCGGGATAACTACAACAGACACTTTGATGTATTTTTCAAACAGAAACGTGGACATACTGTGCAAATATCATTAGTTAACAGTAGTGGGGAAAAAAACCCTAAATTTTCAATAAGCAGAGTCAGTCTCATTGCAAATGCAAGCAGAAGAGAATTAATGACAGAAGTAAATGTCCATATGCTTTAAAATATCTATTCCGAAGTCATCATGTGTTAATTCAGATTAACCATTACCCAGATGAATTGTAAGGTGACTTTAATTCCTATTCCTGTCTGTTCAAATCCTTTCCCCTTTCCTGACAACTAAATCTCTAGTAATTTTACTTTCATATAATTTATTTCCCATATAATTCAGTTTTAATTTCTATTTACCACTTACAAGTCTTTGATTTCCTCTGACAGTGTTTCTCCTGTGTTTTGCCTTAGGTAACAAAAAAAATTGCTACACTATGCCACTTGCAAAACAGTGAATTCCTCATCTGAATGCAATTTGAGAAAAACAAAAAATTATCAGCACCTTTTAGAAATAACCTTTCTGACAGAACTTTCTTTGTTAAGAGTACTTCTCATTACGAGTCCGGCCTTTAGTTCTCAGTCAAATTATTTAGATATGCAACACTCTTCAAATTTATATCATACGCATCCTATCTGGGTGCATTTTTGCTTCAATTTTTGTATAAGCATTGATGCAGATATACAAAGTTTAATGATTCTCAATCTTATTTATGTCATGTAAGGTAGAGAATCTTCTGGATACCTGCTTACAGTCCTATAGCAATTACAGTGGGTCATACAGAGCAGTGTGTGAAGTAACGGAAAGTATTCTTAATGTTATAAAGCACTTTGGAAATATTAAATCACATATTTCCAGATCATTCTGGAGATTTCACGTTGAGTAATTTAATCCTAATTTCTTCTTGAAACTTTAGATTATCTCATGCTTATATTTAGTTTTTCCAGCAGCTTAGATAAAAACATTTCACTTCAAAATACGATATTTCTGAGTTCTTGATATTACATGACAATCTGAAACATATAAAAGTAGAATATATGTTTTTGACAGAATTTGGCTGACATGTCTTGAGAAGAGTAAATGTTTTGAACTCTTTCTCACTGGCAAAAAAGAAGATGGTCATTCCAAACTGCAGGATGAAAAAGAAGAAAAAATAAGACAAAGGTCAGATTTAAATGAATTTAAACAACTCAAAATAAATTTTAGCATTCATTTGAGCCTTATGGATATAAGTGACAAAGACAGCAAATTACAGGATATGTTGGTAGACATATCTTTGGTAGATGTTATGGTAGAATATTCTTTCTCTGAAAATATTCACCTGTAGAGGCAGGAATTACACCATTTCCTAACGCAACATCCTGGGCAGCTGCTGTATTTCCATGGACCTCAGTGGCACAATTTCTTGTAGAGAAGCTGGTTGTTGCTGATCACATTTCTTACAAACCTTGTGACCAACGCACTCTGGAAGTGGAAGTTGAATATATGATTTTGGTAACTTTGCCAGTGTGCTGGATCTGAGGTAAAGAGCTTATACTCCTTCTGAAGGATATTGTGAGGATGTTTTAGCCGGTGGTGGTAAAGCAGTTGAACTGGGAGGCAGTAAAAAATTGCAAAGCATTATTATATTGCCCAAATTCCAGAAAGGTTTACTGAGCTTCTAAACTGACATTGGTGAAAATCTCCTGTGGTAAACCTAGGTAAAAATCCCATTAGTGTTTGGAAAGAATATCTGTCCCCTAAATATGTTTTCATTTTGTTAAACAAATGTAATCCTCCTGCACTGTTTTGTTGTAATGTGTAAATGAAGTCTGTGGAGAAGGAGGCCCTCTTCACTAGGAAATATGGAAAACATCCATCTGAAAAGAAGTCATTCAGCCAGCATAGTCAAAACTCCAAGAAAAAGAAATTAAAGAGTAACAAGAATATCTAGCGTCTTCACGTTTGGAGTATCTATTAAATATATATAACATTAAAATGCATGTGATATTAAGATATATTAGTAGTGACTTACTTACTGCACATGGATTTTTTTTTTTTTTTTTTTTTTGAGTCAAAGCATTCGTATACCAAATCCCAGACTCAGCAAAAACATCCATCTGGATCCCGCATTGCACAAGGCTGAAGCTGGAAGTTTGTGGTTGTGTAGGTTTCTGCAGAACAGACAATAGTACCAGGCAGAAACTGTATCCCTGAATTGGCCCTTTCAAATTAGACATTTGCTTCTAATCACAGTTGTCAAGTTTGCAATAAAAGAAGAAAAATATGAGACTTTAAACAATGCAACGTGGCTATGTAAAATTTTCTTTTACTTCATAGAACCTTACCCTCTATTCCTCTCTGATAAGGAAAAGGCAGAACAACCAGTTGTGTAAGTTTTTTTTTTTTTTTACTATACAAGTCATGTTTTAATCTCTGCCTCTGGTCCCCAAACTGTAACATTTTCACATAATATCTGTGACAGATCTGAAGAATTTCATTAACTTCGTATTCTTGTGGAATAAACTTGAACAAGAAAAAAAAAAAAAAAAAAGAGCAACTTGAGAGCATCAAACACTACCCATACCCAAAAAGAAGAGCATGCAAAAGTAAATGAAGCTCTTACTACATATGGCCGTGAAGAAGTATAATAGAATTGCAGAGTCATAGAATCATTAAGGTTGGAAAAGTCCTCTAGGATCATCAAGTCCAACCATTAACCCATTCCCAACATGCTGCTAAACCATGTGCCCAGACCAACTAAAAGGAAATGAAAACTAGACTGCGCTACTCTTTTTCTTTGCTCACTTCTTACAATAAAAGTAGTTTCGGACCTTGCAGGGAAAAAAAAAAGATTGTATCTGTAGTGCAACATTATCTAAAGGTAACTCAAATGTGAGATGCAAGACTAAGAAAGACTACAATTATATTTGTTCAGAAAAGCAACTGTAGCAGAGAAGAAGATCACAGAATTGTCAGACAACAGTTCATTTGGTCCGCCTTCCGTTGCTTACTTCTGCTATCTTGTGAAGTGGTAGAAGAATTCATTCCGCCAGCACACATCCTAGTGCACACAGCTTCTCACGGTATCCTCACTGCAACCACCTGGGGAATAAGTAACAACAGACTTGAACACAGAACAATTGTAAATTAACATAGAGTAGACAAGCACAGCACTAACATGCTAATCACTGTCTGTTCTCCTGCCCCAGTTAGTGAATTCCTGAGGGCAAGCAAAATAGCTTACAGCTGATGAGGTCTGAAGGCCACATATGAATCATTTCTTGTCTCTTGAGCATCCTGAGTCATTGTCATTGTGAACAAAACAATGTTATTTATTTATCGCCCATCACTGTTAGCATCTGGGTGCCATGCAGAGTTTAAAATCTTAATGTTGGCAGGCAGAGCAGTACAGCCCAGCTCTAGATCATGTCATATGGTTATTAGATGTCATTGTTGTTAACAGCAGCTTTTTCTTTTACTTCTTCTGCTGCTGTCACTCTGGCACTTGCAGCAAATTGCCTTTCTTCTGCCATTGTCTGAGACTTTGGAAGAAGGCAATGACTGTGCAGAGCTGAGAGCTGAGCCTAGGAGATAAGCAGAAAGCAAGAGCTGGGGGATTTGCTGTTAATGTAGTTCCAAGTGCTGCCATGTTATCAGCATTTTCTACTGTCAAAGTCAGTTACCACTGTCTATTGTTTTTATACGTATCATTCACATGTATTTTAAATAAAGCTGAGTTTTTGTCATTGATTCCCAATGCATTTACCTTTCACCTCATTTGCACGCTTAGTCATTCATATGATAAGTTGGAGAGCTGTTTTTTGTCTAAACAAGTCCTGCATTTCCTTTAGCAATGATTCCTCCTACATTAACAATGAAAACCATGTAGAGAGCATTTTGTTTGCTTTATAAAAAAAAAAAGCAACAGATCATATCAAGAAATACCTATTTCATGAGATTTTCTAAATTTGTTGTCTTATTAATCTGTATTTGTTGAATTTAAGCTTCTCAGTTTCAGATCAGTTAAGATGTTTGCCTCAAAGATGTTTTTAAAAGATATGTTAAGTATCTGCAAAAAGCAGACCCAAAGAACAAAAGGACAGGCAATATTTCTGACACTTCTGGGGAGTATGAAACATGATAATCTCACCAGCCTTCAGTAGCTCGCTCACTTGGGGGTATATGAATTTTGGAGTGCTCTACTTGGATATTTATGATTGCTGTTTTTTCCCCCAGAACTGTTCAGTCCTGCTGAGTTTAATGGAAATCTACGAGTAGGTGTTATGTCCTTATATGTCAACAGATTTCCCACTAAAAAACAACAAAAAACCCACATCATAAACATTAAAATGTTTGGAAGACAGTCAAAAAACTTGGACCTAAGTCATACAGTCCTCAGAAAAGACACTGACAACCCACAAATATGAGGCCTTTGGAAATGCTCTATATGCAGATGATTCCTCACAGAGAAAATACAAGATAAATTAGTAACTCTTCACTCAGATTTTCAAGCCTTGAAGTCAAACAACCATTTGGCAAAACCAAAATACCAACATCAAAAGAAAGAATCCTGGAAGGTTTTTCCTTACTTTACTTGCATGTAGAATGGCCCTCATTCTCATATGCTTTAATTACAGATACCTAAAACTCAGAGGTTAAGAGCTTTAAAAGGGCACCCAGAAAACTTACAGCTGGAGGAGCACTGAGACGCCTGTGGAGCAGTGGCAGTAATTTGTAACAGCACTGCACTGGCAGAGAGTTGCAATCACATCTCTAATTTCTATTCCCACATGCATGTATCATTGTTCGATTTCTCTCACAGAGAGGAGCACAGGGCCCTGGTTATAGGATTTATTTGTTTTTAACAACTGCTTCTGTCTGTATTTAATTACATTGGCACAGAAACTGTGCTGTCACCTGAAGCTACTGTCACTCCATCTATTGGTCCTAAAGGCAACGCAGGGATAACTGGCTGTGAACAATGCTTCTGTAACAAGCTATTAGGCAAGGACATGAGGAATAAAGATTTCTCAAGAATGCAGTTACATTACACAGTTTCTTCCATCCATTGATCAATGTGATATAGTAACTTCATCACAAAACACAGTAGAATTGTATATGATCTCTTTACTTAAGATGTAACCATCTCCATGTTGCTACTATTCCAAAGGGTGTCCAGGAATTAGGGGAAATGGAACAAGTTAGTATGGTGACAAGAAGTGTGTAAATTTTCCCGGGGCATGAGAAGACAAGGTATTAAGGTTAACTTGTGATAATACACCCATGTTTGACAAGAAAGGTAAATTTCCAGCCATGTGAAACACCTGAAGTACCTTGAGAGACTACAATGTTTTAATGGTTTATGTTGATCTGAAGTTTTCATTTTATTTTGATCTATATTTTGTAATATACTCTATTCCTCTTCTTTGAGGAAAACGAATCTAGAACTTCCACTTCAAAAATGTTGAAAACGCAAGAAACTGATATGCAGCCTCATTTCACGTTGACGGCCACTGGATTATTAATTGCATGTAAGTATGTGCAAAAGTGCCTCATTATTAACATCTCAGTACGAAATATGTGGTTTTTCAGATAATGTATGTATGACAACTGCGCATGGAAATGATCAGAGAGTTAAACAGCTCTGCAGTAGGGTGCTCAATTACTCACCAGCATGATATAAATCAGGCTGCATGAGCCACGTGTACCAAGAGCTTGGCTCAGACCACAGCTCCCATTCAGGCACTGTTTGTACTGAAACATAATTAGTTTGTTATACTACTGGTCTTCTAAACACTGTGTCCATTACAGAGTTATACCCTCTACACTCAATGTTCTGTTATCTCTTGTTCTTTATTACCAAGTCCTAAGCACTCTATTCCGTCTGTCAGCATTGAATATTATTTGCATTATTTAAACCATAAAAGCAGGTTCAGCCCTTTCTGCATTCACCCCATAATCTACGAGATCCACTCAGAAATAAATTACCACCGATTATTTAAAAGGTTGTTTCTATAGCACCTACGATGCCTTTCAAGGTCTGAATGGATATCAGATATATAATATGCAAACTTACACATTATGGTACATCACGTAAGTAATGAAGAAAAAAGGAATTTAGGGGAAATACATT
This sequence comes from Tragopan temminckii, assembly GCA_028571105.1. Lineage (NCBI taxonomy): Eukaryota > Metazoa > Chordata > Aves > Galliformes > Phasianidae > Tragopan > Tragopan temminckii. The sequence continues at coordinate 23,448,697 of JAOWBP010004015.1, forward strand.
CTAATATTAAAAAAATATAAACAGGCTATTTACATTTTAGCAATTAGTGGACACTAAAAAAAATTAAGCATATGTTGCTGGAAGTATATCATACATGGAATTTTATTACTTAACATATAGTGTTATCATATTATGTACGTATGTCTGCCACTTCAAATTGTTTAAGAAGTTTAAAACATTTTTTTTAATTACTGCTTAATTCAAAGTTATTTTCTTTTGAAAAAGACAATTTTGACAACACATTAAGAGTTGGGTGGAGGCCTCAATGACGCGAAGGATAGAATGCTTAGGAGTTTGTAATTCTTCTTTAATGGTATAGAGCTAAAAGCACAACAGATTACCTTCAGCAAAACCTCAGACTAACTAAAATAGCCTAACAGGTATAGAAAAAAAAAGTAATACAAGGTCACATTTCCCCTTGAAGTATTCAGACTCTCTTTAGAGTCACCTGACCTGGAATTAACAAGGTAATGTATGGTCACTTCATAGCACAGAAACTAAATAGGTTAGCACTGGCAGTACTGTGAAAAGAAGTTGTAAAATACTGTTACCCTTTGTTATGTGTTCTGAAAGGAGAATTATAGAAAACTATGTAGGTCAGAAAAAGAGCCAGCCCTGCCTGTTAGGACCCAAAAGAACTGTCTATAATGCTTCATCAGCCTCAATCACACAAGGACTGTGCTACCAGGGAAGAGTAGTCAGTATTACAAAATAAATAATTAAATGTATCCCTGTATAAGACTCTTCCACAGCATCTATTCAGACATCTGCTAATAAAAGATAAGCAATCATGAAAAGATACTGCAAGGATATTTACTAAGTTTGCTTGAAGCTGGTTCCTCAATAACTGAGGTGACAAAGGCAGTTGAGAAAGCAGTGGAAAAGGCAGCGATTAAGTTTAGGAAGTATACTGAAATTAAAATAATTAAAATTCTGTGTCTTCTCTCTAGGTTTCCTAATTCAGCCATGTGAGTTTGTAACAAAGCGCACTCTTCTGTATTACTGTTTCTTGGCAGCAAAAAGTTCTAAATAACACTGTGATACTGTTGTATGCCCTCTGCTTCATCCTTCATTAGCATTTCACTTTAAACAGCCAAGTCATTACTATGTGCAGTAGTAATAAAAAGATGTCTCTAAAGTTCCCCTTTAAAAGAAAGAAAATACCAGCAGATTGCATTGACAGCCAGCTGTCCTGCAGCACCTCTCCAGGAACTCAGCACAACTTGATCCTACTTATGTTGGGTGATTACTGATTAACTCATTTTCTGCTGATGAAAATGGCTTAGCAGGCACCATCCCAAACATGCTTCAAGAGAAAGAGATCAAGGCCTCATTTTTGTGCTACCATTGCCATGTCACAGTGTCCATGTTATTTGAAGTTCAATGTGCACCCACTCCCACGCTGGAGGCTGCAACATCCCTTCATCAAGTCCTTTCCCAGGCCCTGTTCCCCACATTCTGGCACTACCTTAGCACAAGACTGACTTGATTAGCCAAATCCACTTGTGATCTAAGTTTCCCAGGTTTTGGGCTCACTTCACTGTGAGGGTGGTGAGGTGCTGGAACAGGTTGCTCAGAGAAGCTGTAGATGCCCAGTCTCTGGAGGTGATCAAGGTGATTGGATAGGGCTCTGGGCAGCCTGGTCTAGTACTTAACCTAACAGTTGGCAAACCTGCCTGTGGCAGGGGAACTGGAACCTGGCAATCCTTGAGGTCTCTTCCAATCCAAGCCATTCTATGATTCTATGGTTTCTGTCTGGTTCAAGACTTTAAGACAGACTTCAAGCTAGTCAAAGTGAAACATTTGTCTCTGTCTTGTTAATACCAACCTGGTGTAAGCAGCAATAAGGAAAATGCAAAGGACTGTCAGACCAGCCTTTCTGCAGAAGCACAGCAGCTGTGTGCAGACCAGCCAGCACTGACTGTTACGATGGCCAGATAATTAAACACAGCTGAGATGAATATGCCCAAGACGCCTGTGAAGATAGCTGCATGCACAGAAGAATGAAGCTACAGCTGAGAATCCAGTGCAGGACTTTTAACAGCACCCAATGATTCCCAGTTCCCACTGCTATTAGGACCAGCATGGTTTATCTGACAGGATGCCTATACCATTATACAGCTCTACCGGCCACTCTCATTCTGTGAGGACTTTTCCCTCACAAGTACTAACCCACAGCCAAACATTTCAACTTGGAAAGCCCTTTGAAAGTATTTTAACCACAGAGGATGAACAATTACAGACTTCTTGGCCATTCATATTATTCTGCATCCAGGAATTCTCTGCAGGAATAGAAGGTTTCAGACAGTGTTTTCATAAATAAGACTGAACGCAAGAAAAGAAAAACTAACCCACAAACTAGAGGGAAATCCTTTTCTAGCTTAAAAGTTGTCTTGAATTACTTGGTTAAAGCTTCTTTTCTTTTAAAAATATACTAGAAGTTCTGAAAACAGTCATCTTGTCCTATAAGCGGAAGAAAAACCTCTTTCAATTAGTTTTGAGCAGAGTGCATTTATTTAGCTTGTTCTAACATCTTTGAAAAGAGCTGAGTGAATGCCAAGATGCTTGCTAACAAAAGGCAATTTTGTGCTGTATTCTGTACATAAAGCTTCATTTTAATTGGAGTAAATATTTCCAATGAAGATATTAAATTTTACGGAATCTTTTCAAACTGTTTCAGTGATTGCGTGTCAGTAGTCTGTTATAGGCTTGAATTTTTCTTTCTTGACTTGAGGAGATATGGTCTCTCCCCAGCTTTCAGTGCTGGTTTATGGAACTTGCAATATTTCCTAGGAGTGCTCACACCATTTTTTTTTTCTCCAGAAAAGCATAGCTTCATGCCAAATCAAAAAACAGAATCATTGACAGACTAAGCCAATTTTGAACGTAAATTTCTCCACTGGCACCAATTCATACAGCACCTGCTCCTAATTGTCAGAAGGGAAAAGCTGCATAAATGCAGAGAGATAGGTGGCATAATTGGTGTTGCACCAAGTCATAGCAACAGCCCAGTGAAGAAACTAAAGATGGACTTTTACTTTCTCTCAAATTCATCTGGCCCAGAATAAGAGAAAACCACCCCAGCTGTACAGCACAGTGTTGGAGCAAGAGGTCTGCTGTGGGACAGAAACTTCACTCTGGGTACTTCATAGTTTCAAGAAAAAATTTCAGTTGTTAGAGTTACCTGAGCAGGTTTTCTTCAGAAAGATGAGACAGCAGTCACATTACCTGATCTGATGGCAGAGAAGTTAAAGCAAGAATGAAGAGTTAGGGGCTGAAGAGTTTGTTACTGTAACAGTCAGACCAAAAAAAGACTACTGTCTTCTGTAGGACTAGAGGTGCCTTCGATCCCTTCAGCATATGTTCCTGTTGCATTAGATAATTAATCAAATCTAATTTAATTTTTGTTAGAATTGCTTAATCTAAAGTGCCACATTTCTGAAGATACAGCCACAAAGAGACATCAACTTGTGCTGTCCACCCTGAGACAATATAACCTCTTTGAGAGTACTGAATACATGACCTTGGTACTGCCATATGACATAGGACAGATTACCACATCTGTTCTTATTTTGTAATGTCTGTTAATTAGATGTAGCCACTTTGTGTACACAATGCCTTTTTACCTCACACCACTGTTTTACTGGGTACACATTCCCTCAAATCTGCAGGGTTACACTGAAGCAGTCACAGAGTCTCATAGTCTTTCCTTGTTGCATGTTACAGCTCCTAGATACACTCCTAGTGTTATTAACATTGCCTCTGCTAACAAGCACAAAGAAGGAAAGAATTTGCAAGATGAGTAAGGCCAGCACAAAATGACAAATCTGTTTACTGTTGTTGGCTGTATTTGCTTGTACAAAAAGATAATTGCCTGATCCAATCAAAGGATGTCACTGACTTATCCACAAGCTGTGGATGTCAGAACACTGAAGAAACCAGAGCTACAAGCTGATTAGAGCAGCTTAGTCCCTCAAGACAACATACTTCACACTTGGAAAAAAAAAAAAAAGGAGATTAAAAAAAAAGTAAGGATTTTACCAATCCCATTTTGATTCCATTAACAAGACTTTTAAGTAATAAATTCAGCTTCCACCTGCAAATAGTATTTTGAAAATGGAACAGGTGTTGTTTTACCTCTATTTAATGGATTTGGGAGAAGGACAGTAACAGAGGTTATTTGAACAGATGCTGCCTTCCATAACAGAAGGGCGGTGATGGGATTTTAATCACTAGGCTAGTATATATCCCATGAAGTTTATTACCAGTATAGAAATCTGTAGGAGCACTGCACTGATTTCTGGAATGGGATGTTACATCCATACCCACCTTTATTAACAATAATAGAGCTACACGTAAACTATATAGAGAATTCAGCATCGGAGAAACATGACATGTTGTATTACATCTTTCTAGCAATATTTTCCAGCATTTCTCATTCTTTTCTCACTTCTCCAGTTGATTATTTTCATCTTCTGGCAAACTGACTGTCTAGGTACCAATCAGGCTCACCTGTCTTCCACATTCCTGTTCCCCTTCAGAAGGGGAGTATTTTCTTCTAAAATGCTCTCAAGGGTATCTACTTTGAAAACACAAATATTTCAGCATTTTAGAGAAACATCTCCTTTTGATGCCTGAAAATTCATGTCAGATGACTCAGAGCCCAGTTTCGCCCAACAAATCTTTGTTCTGAAATGAAGTCTTACAAAACCGACACTGAGAAAATGCCAAATATTAATTTCTACAGCTACTGGGTCAATGAGTTGCAGAAAAAATAACGTTCACATAAGGTCATGAACTTCAGCATGCTACCAGTAAGCTCCCCATAAGACACTGTGACTCAGAGGTGCACCTGTGACACAATTAGTATCATCTCCTTTCATTTCTTTCATTCAGGCATATGGCAACTTTCAGCCCATCATGATCATCCTGCATTTTCTCTACTGTTTGGGAAGTAAATTGAAGGACAGAAGGCAAAACTAAAAATGCTCTCATTAACCATGCTATCAGCCAAATGATTGGACATTTAACTGTATAGCATGCATGACACATAAGAAGAAAAACTTTTATTGTTCCTTCTTGCACTTAAATATGCGAACAGCTATTGGACAACTGTTCCCAAGTTCCATTTTCTGACAATATCTGACAGAATAAATTATTCCTCTGATCATCACACCTCCTTTTGGTCGTACAGCCAATTAATTACTGTAATCCTTCAGTACTGAGTTCGGCAGTTTAGAACCAGTCCTTATTTATGTTCTCCACGCCATTCAAAGTTGTATGACCTCTATCATATCCAGTGAGCATACGTGTCATACAAGTCAAAGTCCAGCCCTTTACAAAAAAATGTGTGTTTTAATTAACACCAGCCCTGGAAACTCAGCTCACATCCCTCAAAGGCAACTGTGTTCTTTAGACCATACATCACCATATTAAAATGTTCATAGAACAAATACTAAGCATTATCAAGAGACCAACGAATTTAGCAGGATTGTGTCCATTGATCTAGGTGGATTTTGGGTGCAATCCGTGAAACAAATACAGTAACTCGATGCTACATATGGTAGAACATAAAGCCAGTGCAATTACACTAAGTTAGATGACACACAAGTTCAGTGTTCAAAAGTGCAATTTCCAATACATTAAGAGATAGAATCATAGAATTGTTCATGTTGGAAAAGACCTTAAAGATCATCAAGACCAACCACAACCTAACCAAACTACCCTAACTCTAATAACCCTCTGCTAAATCATGTCCCTGAACACCACATCCAAACAGTTTTTAAATACATTCAGGGATGATGAGTCAACCACCTCCCTGGGGAGCCTATTTCAGTGCTTAACAACCCTTGCTGTAATGAAGTTTTTCCTGATATCCAACCTAAACTTACCCTGGTTCAACTTGAGGCCATTTCCCCTCACTCTGTCACCAGTGAGAAGAAATCAACGCCACTCTTGCTGTAAACACCTTTGAGATATTGAAAGAGAGCCTCCTGTCAGCCTCCTTTTCCCCAGATTAAACAGCCCCAGTTCCTTCAGTCGCTTCTCATAGGACATATTCTCCAAGCCCTTCACAAGCCTTGTTGCCCTTCTTTGGACCTGCTCCAGCACCTCAATATCCTTTCTGTACTGAGGTGCCCAAAACTGAACACCGTACTTGAAGTGAGGGCCTCACCAGTGCTGAGAACAGGAGCAGGATTACTTCCCTAGTCCTGCTCACCACACTATTCCTGATACAACAAGCCAGGACACCAGTGGCCTTCTTGGCCACCTAGGCACACTGCTGGCTCATATTCAGCTGTCTGTCCATCAGTACACCAAGATTCCCTTCCATTAGGCAGCTTTCCAGCTACTCCTCCCCAAGCCTGCAGGGTAGTCTGGGGTTGTTGAGACCAAAATGCAGGACCAGACACTTGGCCCTATTGAAACCTCATACAGTTTACCGTGGCCCATCGATCCAGTCTATCCAGGTCTCCCTGCAATGCCTTTCTCCCCTCTGGCAAATGAGCACTCCCTCCCAGCTTGGTGTTTTCTGCAAACTCACAGAGGGTTCACTCAGTCCCCTCATCAAGATCGTTAGTAAAGATGTTAAATAGAAGTGGCCCCAGCACCGAGCCCTGGGAAACACCATTCTCTTTTCTTCTTTAAAGTGTCTTACTCTAAGTAAATTTTAGAGACTCTACATTTCTCCCCTCCCCGACAATTTTGATGCTGCTGACTCTGGAAAAATACACTATGGAAAGTTCACTATCACTTATTTTTATAGCCTGGTCTTCTGTGTCTGCTTTTTCTTTTGTTCTATCAATACTTCTTTTCATAGATCTTTCTTGTTTCAACCCTTTTGGCTTGAGATCTTAGCATATCTTGCATACTACAAGCTGGAATCTTTTTCTTCCACACTCCCATCCCCTTCCAGCCTCATTCCCACTCCAATTCAATGTTAAGAGTGGAATAAAACAACTAGGTAACACACGAGAGTTAAGCATATGATTAATAGCCATTAAGAGATCTCAGTTGGCTTTCTTCCCAGTTTTTAAACAGTAAATCATCACACTTTAATTATGAAAATAATATATTGCTATTTTATAAGACAAATACTTAGCTTTTAAAAGAGAAATGCTCTTTATAACCAAAAATCATAGCCATGAGGATATTAAACACCTATTTGACTTTGTACATCATATTTTTAATTCATAAAAACTGTCATACCATGAAAAGGGCAGTAGTCCAATAACACAAGAAATCCTAATAAGGTCTTCTGTGTTGAAGCTCAGATACTAAGATTTGTTTGATCATTATGTATAACAAAAAATGTAACATACCACTTTATTTTTAGATATGTGTATTTTTCTAAATATTTTTTTCCTCTGAAGCACTGGAAAACTGACAGACTAAAAAGTAAAGACCAACATTAATGAAAACATTAATTAACATGAAAGGACTCAGCCTTATTAGTTGTATTAGTACTTACTGTCTTAGGACTGTGCTTTGAAACTTCCATTTTGGCAGGGCTCTCCAGCTACTTCGATAACAATAAATAAAATAAGGATCAGAAAAGAGACATTAAGCCCTAACCCACAAACATATATACTGTTGAATTCTTGGCACACTCCCTGGCAGAGTTTGGACCCCCAAAAATCAAGAACTCATGTTCCCAGACAGAACATGAGCCCAGTACTTGCCACAGCCTACAGTGAGGGCCACTCCCAATGCACATTTTGGATGCTGTCTTCCTGTTTATGAGAACATAGTACCATCTGTGCTGCTTCAAGTTGTCTAAGAGAATGGCTGAAATTTCCCTCCTGGAAAGACAATCTGTTGTGGTAGGTGAGTAACATACACAGACCAAGATTGCCAAGACAGTTTACAGCTTAAACACAGACACTTGAGAATCAATCAGGAGGAAAAAATAATTAACCTTTCATTTTAATAACCTCTTCATTCCTGGTCTAATGTTTTAGACAGTGCTACCTTGTTTGATCTGACTAATACTTTAAATTTCTTGCAATTCTGTCAGCACACAAAATTTTCCAATTTGCAGTCAGGCTTCTACAGTTTTATGTGTGTGTATATATATATACACACACACACGCATATGCATATAGTCTGATCCAAACAACTCCTTTATATTTAATTTATATGTGCTTGATTTTACCAAGCGCAAATAAAAAAACTTGGTAGGAAATCAGGGTCATTGCAAAATATCAATGTCAAATGAAACAACAAAATCTAAGCTTCTTAATTTTTGTTAGCTCTTCAGTTCTCTACTTAAGCACTCTTTCAGCATCAGCAGGATGAAGTATGCAGACTCAGAAGAGGCAAGTCAGTAACTCAAGCAGCATTTGCATATGTATTTAATTGTAATTCTGCACAAATTTTGAACGAAAACTGACATTTAAAAGAAAACCCCCTTGATTCTGCTAGCTTTTCTCAATTTAGAATGTCACCTACATGGTTAGCTTATCTTTATGATATAACAACAACATCCTTAAATTAAATCAGAAGCAGGTTAAAGTGAAATATCATGCATGGAAAACATAATATATTTATTATCACAGACTGCAAGTCTAGGTAGCTGTAAAGATAGATTAAAATAATACCTTTCTTAAAGAAAAAAATAACTGAGGTCATAAAACTTAGACAAGAAAGGGGCAAGATTCTTAGACTGAGAAGGCAAAAAAACCTAGTGAATTTCACAGTAAAAGCATAAGAAATGCAATTTTGAACCACTGCAATTATTGTAGATAATGAAATAAAGGATCGCAGCTATATTCTCTTAAGTAGAATTGCAGCTTAAATCAGCTGAAACTTTCTCTAGGGAAAATCTTGCAGTATTGGAACAAATTGAGAACATACCTTTGAAAAGCTCATCATGAAAGCAAGAAGAAATTATTTTTTTTAAATATCAAAGTACCAACAAAATCAGAGCTGTTCTGAAATTGTTTTGAAACTGTTTCCAAATTACTGTTTTTATCCCTCCATTTTCACTTAATTAGTCATTATGGTCTTGATTTTGCTAAATCTGTATGCAAACTCTGAATAGAGAAAAAACAGGCCTCAAAAGCACTTATCCCTCATGCTAGATAGAATTTCAAAATAAGGACTAACATCTAAATTCAAGTGTTGCTAAGGCAAAGTGAGAGTCACTCCCTTGAAGCAAAGGCTTAAAATACATTTGTCCCTGAAATAGTTGCCAAAGTAAATTTAGTATTTCCGTGAATTTGAGACCCATCCATACACCGAGGAAAGTGGCTGTTATCTATCTATGTCAAAAAAGAATTAACTATAAGCAGTTACACATTCATCTTTACTTCTACCCTCTCCTCCCACTAGGCTATCACGACTCTGACAGACCAGCTGTGCTTCTTTCAGCTTCCATGCTGGAAATTTCCATTTCTTAAGATGCACAGATTGTGAGAAACAAATATTTGCCATACATGGCTACAGGAAACTGCAGAAAGGAGGAGCTTCCTCACTTCTTTAAGCCTTATTTTTTTTGACCTACATGTAAATCCAGTGATGACTAAATCTGTTAGTTATATTCTGTCCTAAAAAGTCCCGTTATTTACATCACCTTTTATCCACTCACGACAACAATGCTCAGTGTAGAATTTCCAATTTATTACAAAAAAAAAAAACCACCAGTTTTGTCTCCTTTTCTTTTATGGCTTGATCTCTAAAAAAAAAAAATCACTAAGGCCTTAATACTGCAAAAGAACAGAACAGCACAATCATTTTTTACTGTGGCATCAGGTCCCAGATTCCTATCCTTGAGGAAAAGCCACAAAATGAACACTAGATGTCTCACACTAATCTATTTTTGAATGCTCAGGAAATCTAACAAAGAAAAATGTTACATATTAATATCTTGCTCAAAACTCTCTGTATTCGCCAAGTAAATACTGCCATAATTCAGGGTAAATCCAAACCTAAATGACTGCAAACAATAATAAGTTCAGTCAATGAAATATGTTTATGTATTGTTGAAGGAAAAACAAAAGAGATATCTTGCAAGAGTAAAATAGGCTGTTATAGGGTATGTGATGCAGAGAATCTGTCTCTGACTTGCTGCTACTCATAGCTTAATGAAAAATGAGCTCCAACTTTTATTTTATACAAAATAATTGTGTGGTGTGTAACTTAACCTCATAAATTATAGATATAAAGAGACAAGTAAGTCATACCAATACTAGTAAAGTACATTACGAGAAAGTTTTGAGAATAGCCACAGTCTAAGAGAATAAAACAATTTCAAAGTCACTGCTAAGTCATTGGGGCATACCTCAAATGAGATCTCCAGTGTACAGCACTTTACTGAGCTCTGTCAGAGACAAGATCACCAGGCAGGCAGATTATTAGCCTACCTGGATATGGTAGAGGTTGCTCTAGCTTTGTTCCACATCTATAATCTCAAGCTGATTTATATATCTTATTCACCAAAGACAATAAGATGAAGTCAAATGATATAGAGGTGAGTAAAGGCATTGCAATTCTATAAATGTCATCTCTTTGATAAAGCAAGATTATTAATTTAAACTTGACCTGGAAGTGGCCAACAAAGACTCCATTAGCATTCAGTCTATTTTGCTGTTATTTACATGCACATGACTTTCTTACAGCAGCTCAGCGTGAAGAAACCATGACTTTTCATCTGCGTTAATAAATCAGGATTTGTATTGAAATCTTTACCGTTTTTTTTACATTCAGAACCCCATGGAAAAAATCCTGTAAGTACATTTACAAGCTCATTCATCTTCAAGCTAGTAAAACCAGTTCCCATGTGCCTGATGTTAAATGCGTATAAAATATTTGAAACACTAGGGATTTAGGGAATGGTTGGATAACTGTAAAAATAGTGTTAGCACATAGTAAAAATGAGCTTTTGCAGCAAAGTGAAAAGGAGCAGTCTAGATAATGGCTTGCTATTTTGAAAAAAAGGTGATAATTCCCATTATCATTTAACAAGGTTAAGATCTGATTTTTGGGAGTATAAGCCTCACATTCTAAATCTACATCATAAAACCTCAGCATTATAACTGAGAACTTGCTTTGACTTCATTTCTATTTCCATAGTATCTTTTTTTAAAGAGAAGATTCTTATTACATCAAGATGTCTATGATTTTAAAACCATTTTAGACCATGTAAAACACAGGACTTTTATCTTTTACATTTTCTGTGAAGCCACAATTTGATAGGAGCAGATTTTTTTCTCCTGACACTTTTCAGAACTATCAGTGGATAGAATTCCTGAATTATTTAAGGATTTAGTAAGTGCTCTGTTAATTTTCTTTTTTTTTTTTAGCGGTGACCTGCCCAGACCATCAGACCGTCTGCTCCAACTGAGACAAATGGCATCTTCTTAGTCTAGCATTGGTTGTAAAACTATACACACAGTAATTAAGTACAGGAATGAATTAAAAATGCTTGTACCAATTTAAAAAAATCTGATAGCTTTATCCAGATGCATTAATTATACACATATACCTACAATTAAAACATACTTTTGTAGCCAGTGCTAGAAGTGCATCTGTTAATGGAACTAGATAATATAACTAAGCTAGTCTCTCACTGAGAATCTCCTGCAGTAGGAAGTTGCTTCCCTATAAAGAAACCACAGCTTAAACACACTCAGCTTTACATACCGACAAAAGCAGATTTCGGCAAAGCCAAAATGAGAAGCTTTCACACAATCCCCTTGCCACGGTCCAGTTAATAAGTGTGGTAATCACCATCTGGGTGTTTCATACCACAGCAGATGCCTCTAATCAATTGCTTTTTGTAGTTCCCTTTTGCAAATTTACACAAAGATTATGTAGTAACTGCAGCAGCTATAATTTAAATGTTCTATTTTCCCATTGAAAATCTGTAGATAAGTATTTAGTTCAGTTTAATATTTTCCAGCCTTTTTCCAGTCTAGTATATTCAAAAACAAAACTGACACTGAATCAGAGAATACACACAAACATTGCCTTTCCTTAAGGCAACGTGGTCCTCAGTGTTGTTCTGTCTTTTCAGACTTTTTCTTCCTGAATCCTTAAAATGAAGTAATATCTGTAAAATCATACTTACAAGTTATTACTATTCTTAGTTTGTATGAATTTGTATGGCTTTTACTTGGGTACTTTCTCACTTCTTAGCAACATTAATCAATTGTAGCTAACCAAGGTATCACAGTTGAGTCATGCTAAAAACACCTAAATCTCAGCTGAACCTTCAGGCTGAGGGTGAAGGAGCTGGGAAGTAGACCCAGTTTTATCAGGGGAAGCCTGAAATTTAGTCCAGATCTCTGAAATATTCATGTCACAATTGTTTGCAATACCATTTGGAAATTTATCATAGATGAGAGATAGGAAAAGTGAGGAGCAAGCAAAGGAGAAAGCAGATAAAATTCAAAACATTTTTCAATACTGATAATGCTGCAGACTCAATATCTTATAGTAAGCAATGGTATAGCAGTAAAAATCGCATGCAGTAGAAAAACAAGCAATACACATCTCTGCAAAACACAGAAAAATCTTCTTTGGAAAGAAGATCTAAGTGTCTCAGAAAGATGCTTCCCTTCAGTGAAGCAGTCTGAGTTCCAGAATACACAGACCACAACTGCAGGCCTGATCCAGCCAGAAGTATATAATTAATAGTCCCAGTAATAACTGTATCATTCAATTTCTTTTCTCCATGCAATTTTTATAACTAATAAGAATGTTGTCCTTTACAAGTGCCAAATTGCCTTTAGAGAATTTATTAAGTTCCAACTGGAACTGGAGTCTGATAATATTTTAGATAATGCTAGTAATAATGCTGCTTATTCTCTTGTATAAACTGAAAGTTGATGTTTTTTCTTTTCTGAGCCACAGAGGCAAGGCTCAAGTTTCCCAGTCTTTAATTATTCCACAAACAAAAAGTAATACTCTCTAATGCTAGTTGTACCTACTCCAAAGCCTCAGTGCTTGTCCCAGTGTTGTAGTTCTCTCCTACTTTCTCACTCATCCCACCTAATACCTGAGCTGCCTTGCTTTGGCTGAACAAGCACAGGAAATCAGAGACAGCTCAATTTATACACAGAACATCCCTCAGCATAGGAGCAGAGGCAATAAAAAATGCCCAGACAACCCCAGGAAATAAATAAACACAGCAGGCAGGGAATCAAATCTGGTCTAACCAAGATAATACATGCTTTCATGGGCCTCTATCCACCAAAGCATTAAGTGTGTATTCATTTTAAGACACAGTCAGAATTAATAATGTGCTTCAATGCTTTGCACATAAAACAAGTCTGGAACACTGACTCCAAGTTAGGTGTCAAAGTGCCTTACACAATCACGGAAAGAAAGAGGCCCATCAGAGTCGATCCAAAACAACCAAATGGAGAAAGGAGCTTCTTGTGTAACCAGGAGGAGTTCCAGGAATAGCAAACTCAAAGAGAAGTGCCTCCAGAAATCCTCCTTACACATGGGCTGTGTAATAAAATCCATTCAGAGGAGAGGAATTCCTAGGAACTGATGATGCCAGGGTCCAGGAAGGAATAATCTTCTTAAGGGAGCAGAGACTGTCACAGCTGAGTATAGCAAGAACAGGAGGTTCAGCAGGCAAAGGCAGATGACACTTCTGATCCAATGAAAAGAGCATGCAAGATGCATAGGTTCCTTCTACACTAACACAGTTTTCTGTCAAACATCAGCTTTGGTAAATTCTCTCAGAAGCTACCCTAAATCAAATTCCTGGACACATCAGTAACGGCCTACACTCGATGCAGCCAAGATTCTTTGGAACCATGCCCTGAAATTACTGCACGTTATCTATCGACTTGCATATCCTGGATAAGAAACAGTGCTGCTTTATCTGTGCCTAATCAAACAAATTTGATCCAGAATTGGATTTAGCACAGAATGACTGTTGCCTCCTGCCTGATCAATAAACCTGTGAGAGGATGGAATTAAAAGATGCAGATGTAGACATCTGCAGAGTTCTGAAATAGAAACCTAGATTCCATCTCAGTCCTGTTTTAGGATGACAAATTTCTCTCAGGACTCACTCATATTGAGTAAAAACTAGTCATTAAACTTGTATGATATTCCCCAGCACCAGCTGACTCAGTAGGAGAGTTCAGTCAAACTTTTTCCAGACAAAGACCAGCTATCCCCTGTTGGCAGCATGAAAATTATACAGAATGTTTGTGTAGTCTTCCCTCCAAATCAGTACTCTGAAGAGCCAGGTGACATATGTGCCTTGTCCAGAAGTGTGAAAGTATTAGCTGTTTGACACTACATCATAACTTCTGCTTCCTCAACCACACTTTATAAAAACATTTTCTTTCAGCAGAGATGAGATATAAGCTGCACTGCACCAGGACAACATACATTCCAACTTGGGAATGGTTTCCAGGAGGCTATCCTCTGGTTCTCAATGAAAATACCAGAAACATGATCGTACTTCTCAAAGAAAGTAGAATCATGATCTTTAAACACTAAAGGGCTCTAAGGGAAAACTTTCCAGAAATCCTTTAATGGAATATCAAAGTTTTCATGTGCAAACATACACAGTACTTGTAATAGGGAACAACATTATAGCTTCTTGGAGCTTACCCCAGGCTCACTCAAACACCAGACCACAGCAGCTCTGTGCACTCTCACAGTAACTCATGGACTAAATCAAGTTCCAGAAACACTGAGCTTCTCTGATTACAGTGTGGTGGCTAAAATAATGCATCATTTCACATTGTTCCAGGAAGCCAGGGATTGTCCTATGTAGTTACTCAATGTTTTGGCTAAGTTGCTCTTCCCCACACTACATTAATTTTTCCCTACCTCTGAGATGAAGTATATCACCTAAGATAATATTGGGGAAGGGGGGGGATGTTGCTGCAGACATGTTGTGACATTGCAAAGGTGAAAAATGATAGAAATTCTTTTGCTCATTTAAGTTCTTTGTGCATATTGTATTAAGACATAAAAAGATCAATTTATGCTACCCTATTCCCCTTTTGGATGACGCAACAAGTCTTATCATCAGGGACAGCTGTGGACAAGACACTGTGACTTTTGTCAAGCCACTCTTCATTGTTTTTGAAAAGTCATGGCTGTTAAGTGAAGTGTCTGATGACTGGAAAAAGGGAAACATCACTTCCATATTTAAGAAATGAAGAAAAGAGGAACTAAGGAATTACAGGCCAGTGAGCCTCATGTCTGTTCCTGGGAAGTGCATGAAACAGATTACCCTGAAACATATGTTGAGGCACATGCAAGATGAGGAGGTGATCTGAAAGAGCCAGCATGACATCATCAAGGGCAAATAGTGACCAACGTGGTGGCCTTCTACGTTGGAATGATGGCAACAGTGGACAAAAGAAGGGAAACTGCTGTAATCTACCTGGACTTATACAAGGCCTTTGACATGTTACCACACCACATCCTTACCTCTATACTGGAAAAATATGGATTTGAAGGCTGTACTATTCAGTGGATAAAGAATTGGTTGGATGGTCATAGCCAGAAGGCTGTCATAGTAGCTCTACGTTCAGACGGAGGTTGGTCATGAGTGGTATCCCCCAGGGCTTCTGTCTTGGGGCTGGGCTGGTCAATTTCAACATCTTTATCAATTATGTGATCAAGTGCACCCTCAGCAGATTGCTGAGGACATCAAGCTGAGTGGTGCAGTTGACACGATAGAAGGGAGGAACATCATCCAGAGGGACCTGGGGAAGTTGTAAAAGTAGGCACACAAGAATTTAATGAGGTTCAACAAGGCCAAGTGTGAGGTTTCGCACTCAGGTCAGGGCAATTACAGATATGTGCAGGCTAGATCTGTAACTAACTCTATCATCCAAGGATTTGCCATTCTACACCAGAATCAAACTAACAGGACCACAATAGTCTTACACCTCTGGATGTCTGCCTGCCACAACAATTAAACGTTGCAAAATAAAGCAGAGGAAACATCACTTCTTGAAAGACCACTCCTCAAAGCTCTTTAAAGCGTTTCATTTCATCTCAAGACCACATAATTCGTGAGTTTTGACATAATCACAGTTCATAGCAAAAAAGGAAAAATGTTATAGAAAGGATAAAAAAAATAAAGCCATGATTCTGAAGGATTAGTTGTTCATAGTTCACTAATCAAGTATGGGAGTTTTACATGAATGTGACAAGTCTTTAAGCAATGTACTGTTTTCTGTCCTATTTAAGGAAAAAAGCATTCTGGCAAGCTTAGCATCACCCCAGTGACATTCAAGCTGCTGAAATACAGAGGGCAGCCCTCATAAAATCAGATGAAAAGCCAAATACCTGTTATGCAGAGCAGCTTTGCGGCACTGACACTTAAAAGTTGTGCGAGTTCCTTTTAAGTTTTGAAAACAAATAAATAAATGGAAAGGAGGAAAAAGAATTCCATTAAAAGGAAAATTATTCCCTTTTCTTATTTGCTCTGTATGTCTGTCTGTATTTGCACTGGTTGTTTCTTGGCAGCTGACAGACAGTCTTCAAAATATTTATCCCCTCTGATGATGATCAAGAAGTGCCAAAAGAGATCTTAAGTATAATACCCAGCAAGAATATAAAAGAAACAAGTAGCAGCAGAATATTTTCCTCTCAAGAATAACGTTACTTTTACACGACTGTGGAAATAGAAGAGTTCTATCTTCTAATGTTCACTAAACAGATAGAAAATCTCTTTCCTACAGAGGCACTGAAGATCGAGAAGAATCCCCCCACTCAAAGCCGCAGCACTGACTTCACCATAGGCTTCAGCTCCACTGAGCACTTCCCCAGAGCCTGCTGGCTGGCCACAGCCCTCAGGAGCAGGGAGAAAGTCTCCTGAGAACAGGATTCTGGCACAGACCTGTGCAAAGACAGAAATCCTGAAGACAGAGCTGGTCCTCAGGGTATAAGAGGAACAGCTTACCCTTATGCTTACACTTTCTGCAAGTTACTCTCTAGCTGAATAATGTGAAGCAGAAAACATGCCCCTTTCATCCTTCCCAGCTCAATGAATATATCAACAACCTAGTGTATTTCACATTTCTGATCTGTTTTTTCTTAAAAGAAAGTAAACAGCACATACTGTAGCTTTCAGGAACAAAGGAAGCTGTCAGTAATCAACCATACACAGTATTATATCCAAGGATTAGCCCATTTCAGGCTTTATCAGGAAACTACACAACAATTAATTGGCCATAGTACTGAGTTTTTAAACAGGGTTCAGGTCATGTTACAAGAAGAAAAACAGAGAAAGAACTTATTCCAGAGACCACTTAAGTTAGTAGAAGACTTTAGATCCTTATTTCTTTAACATAAAACTGACTTCCCACAAGTTTTATATGAAGACTGTTAACGTGAAATCAGAGGCAAGACAGCATTTACATGTAACACTGATATTTTCCAGATGTAAACTTTTATATTCCAAATTTAAAATGAAAAAAGTAAAATAAATACTCCCCACACTCAACCCCTCAAAAAAAAAAAAAAAAAAAAAAAAAAAGCCAGTTAATTTTTGGGATCCTCAAATTAAACCTCAGTGCAGTTTATTCTCTAATGTTGTATTCTTTTTGGCAATGCTAACTTCAACACATAAACAATAGGGTTGTATGCCAGTGCGCCCTCAACCACAACTGAAAGCAATAGGAACAGTGCATGCAGAGCACCTGGCAGAAAAAGTCCTTAATTAGCACCACTTGGAAAGCCATAACATGAGATCACTCACTCTTGGCTCTTAAGGAAAATATGAGGTGGTCCAGAATGGAAAATTTACCCAAATCAAATACATGTGTGGATGCATACCATCACCCTACTGATTTAAATACAAAAGAGTAAGAGTTTATTCCTGAAACCATTCTAGAACTATCCCGTAACCTATAATTTATGTTCATCCTTAAGCACAGATTCTGTGCAGTTCAGAACCATGATAAAAACTCATAACTAGGTCTTATTCAAAACAAAGACATAATCAATTTGACACAACTGTCCTTTTGAAGTTAATGGCACTGTTCACGGTCTTAAGTATATAATAGCCAGAAATACAGAACCATTTGCGGAGTCATTCTTTACATAAATGGAATTACCCTTTGTATTATCAATGAATATACAGATGTTATAACTATGCAATAAACAAGAGAGTTTGGCTAAGCAAGTTATTACACCAAAAAGAGAATAGATAGAGTGCTTACCCTTGTCCTGGGCTCACTGTAAAACTCCAAAGGAGAGATCTCCAGAAAGAGATCCTTCCCCACTGCTAGTCAGCTCTTAAATGGGTCTAGGAGAGGTGGAGCCAGGCTCCACCCC
>JAOWBP010004015.1:23467069-23502699 GCA_028571105.1 Tragopan temminckii
CTCTGGTTTTCTGGAATTCGTACTGTTGTTGCTATGCAACAGGTATAAATAATGAAGCTGTCCACTGATGCTTTTTAACAGTTTTTTAAAAACTATTTCAAAGTCTTAGTTAAAAGCAGATTCAAACCTGGAAATTGATAGCTTCAGCTATCTGCTCCCCAGCAATAAGAAAAAAAACAGGAGGAATGGGAATGTTAATTCTGAAGAATGTATTACCTAAGATAACAGATTTAAACAAAGAACAAATATAATTTCTATAGGAATCCGAATGGTGCCACAGTTAAAGTACATACACAAGCATAAAAGCACAGTTCTTAAGAGGAAAAGAAAAAAAGAGGGGAAAAAGGTCATAAGTCCTACGTTATTTTCCTTTACCCCCAAGAGAAACAACTCAAAGACACTACAACTAAGTGCTTGCCAGATATGGAACATCATGCAGTGGCACGATATTAAGCATTTTCCATCAAAATATGGTTTAAGAGAAATTCCTCCAGGTTATCTCTGACAGAATTGTTTGAATCACCTCTATTAACACACTAGAACATGCAGCATCACAAACTGTAAAGCTTAGTCCTAAAGTAAATACTGTCATTCGCTAAATCCTGATTTAACTGAAATCTTAAGTTAGGAATGCACTGTTTGCAAAGACTGGTAAAATTCCAGAGAAAATGCAAATGCAGAGGAAAGCAAAAATAAAACCCAAATAACGGGTATCTGCACTTTAATGCTCCTGTAGTACTCTGTTTATTAGACAACAGCAAACACTATCAGTGCAGATGGTAACAAAAGTTTGGCATTCCAGATAGACACAGAATTAGTATATCCCTAAAACTGAGAAAGGATGAAGAAACACATCAGTTTGAAGGTTGCGATCTCAAATGAGGACTAGCATACAGCATACTTAGCTGAGCAGAAGATCTAGAGCATTTATTTTCTCCCGACGCCTCTGAGGCTGTTTTAGGAACACCCCAGATCCTCCCATGAGACAAGCATCACAGACAGTAACAGTCCATTAACTGGTAATTCAGGTAATGGAGTGCTTGTAAGCATTGTTAGCATTACGTGAGGAAATGCTCCCTTAGAATGCTGCTGGAGGGGAGCTGTGGAGTTGGCTATGGCAGAAGGATGCGCACACTAGCTCAATAATATTTTTACAGAAATTATCCTCCATAACATCAGACTCAAACAGGAACACGATCAGTGAAACTTTAGGTATTAAACTACCCATACTATATTTTGTACACCAGGAACATTACTATATAGATATGTCACACAGACAACATTGTACTGGATACATAGTTTCCAGGCTATGTTAAAGGATCCCAAAATAAAGTCAGGCCAAAAAAAATCACCTTGGAGTTTCCCATTCCTTTTCAAAAAGCAAAAAGTATTTCCTTCCAGCTGTCCTGTACAACTGCTTACACAGTACATTAAGTTTCCAAACATCTCTTCTGTTAATTTGTTGACACAATGGCCAGCAATCATCAACCAGGCCTAAATACTTTTTGTTTTATTTTACATAAACAAGTTGTTGGATGGTTTTATTTAATTCAGACATCCTAGAAATTATATGCTGTGTTTAAGGCATACTTGAGGGCAATTACATGAGATAGGATTTTCCTATTCTGTGTTAAACCTATGGATTGGATGGAAAGCGTGACCAGCTGCTTGTTTTCTTGTTCTGCTCTAGACCATGCCAGTCTTTTGAAAAAGAATTTTTCGTTTTCCCCTTTCAAATGTGCTCTGTTCCTCAGACATCTCTAGCTGTTACTGACATCACTCAGGCAGACATCAGCTGCTCCTCCCCACATGGGGAATATTACCACTGAAGCAAAATAAACCAGATGAACCAATGGCCCCACCGGAGCAGCATTTTGTGATTTCATCTTCTTTCATGGATAAAAGTTACCCATCAGGTGCTAGCTTCATAAACCCTTATGTCTCCATTGTACAGAGCTAGACTTTAAGCACTCTGTCATCATTTCAAAATTTAACAGATAAAGTGATTAGTTTGTACTGACTCCATCTGTTCAGCTATGAACTTCTTCCTGCCAGGCTTGTAAAGCAGATGGGCAGGAACATTATACTCAATTGTTTTGGATTTTTCTACTGTTTTCTTAAAAACACCCAAAGCAAGCAGTAAAATTCATGCCATCTACATCAAATACGTGGGAGAGAATCCACTTACGATAATCTTGGAATTCAGAATTTGAAAAGGAAAATAGTGTAAGCCATTAGCAGATAAAAGTTATAATAAATATATAGTGAGTAAAATCTATAGATATCATCTCTCATAAACATACGTTCTAAGTAACTTTTTATTACGTGCTTCCTCATATCTTCAGAGGAAATCCTTTAGATTTCATAAACAAAAGAAGCTCTGACATTGACAAAAGAGAAGTATTTGTTAGTATGACAAGCCCATTATTAAAGATGGCTCAGTTAATATTGAGCTCACAGGAATTCCTCCCCACTTTCTCCCTCAGCCAGCAGGCTTTAACACGCATTAAGAAAACTGACTGAATCCACAAATAACTTATCAATTCCTGTAATTTTGAAACATTAATAAACATTTTACTCAATTAGTGATACCAACTCCTCTCATTGTGAATATAAATCAGTTTCAGTCACAATGCAATCCAAATGTCAGGAATGTGCTTTTTAATACATTTTTAAGCATAACTAATAAAACACACATAGTCCATCATATAAGTTATCCAATATGAAACATCCCCTATGGTGATCTTGATTACACAGCAAGCTCAAGTATGTCCAGGTACACACAAAGGGAAGAGAGAATGGCAGCTTCAACTTAAAGCTCTCCTATGTGGCTGGGGTAAGCAGTTTGGGAACAAAAAACCATCTTACTGGTGCAGAACAGGAAGGAAGACCAACAAATAGGCTCTCTGTAAAGTGCTTCCATCTATGGAAAGATGCCCTCTGGGCAGAGACTGCCTACTGGTCTGCCTGCCATCAGTACATCCCATGAACTTAATGGTGTAAACGACACCAGTCTGGTATTCATCAATAGCTCATACCTCTGCTTTCTTTTGCTTGGGAGGGTGTAAGTCTAGTCAAGAACTCTGTCTATCTGCTTTAGAAAGTTGTATCAACTCTTACCCCTGCCTTCATAGAGGTCCACACTGCCTTGTTTCACAACAAGCAGAATTTCCTCCATACCACATTTATGCTTTCTCCCATAAGCTCTTCCACAGGATCTTCATAAGATTTCCCTTCATCACAGTCACAAATACATTGTCATTCCAGCAAAATTCTGCTTGGGTGCAGCCTATGAAAATCTCTAGCTCATAAACACCTTTTCAACTTTTCTAATTGCATTTCATACTACATTTTATGAGGACAATGAAACCAAGGGCAAGCCCCTCTGTCCCATCTATAAACAATAAAAACCTTCATTAAAGACCAAGTTTGTAAGGTTAAGCACTTAGAAGTTTGGAAATATTAAAATGATGCTTCCTTTACAGCCTAAATACAGTTTACATTGCATGTACATATGCACTACAAAGCAACCTTGCAGCAATTGGACAGATTAACATGATAGGAAAAGTTTTACAACAAAGGTGTGATGTCAGAAAGACCAGCACAACAGAAAGGTGCTATAAAGGAAAGGAAGAAGGTTACTCACTCGTATTAGAAGATTCTGCATTCACAGGGGAAATCTTCACCAAGGAGGGATCTCCAGAAAGAGATCCTTCCCCAGTGGCAATCAATCCTTAAATGAGATCTAAGAGAGGTGCAGCCAGATTCCACCCCTTCCAATCACACTGATGAATTGCCTTCACCTGTGCTCCCAGAGTAGACCGGGTCCTTTCCCCAGGTGCTCAATCAGTGGTTCGGGCTGTGACTCTACAGTTCCCATACAAACCTTTAGCTATTCTTCCCACCAGCTGTGAGCCAAACAACATATCATTCCCCATCCCATCTCTACAGACAGCTGAGATGCTTCAGTTGAATTTTTCCCAAGAAAAACCCCCCGCTGGAAGCCATTCAACATTACTTATTCAAGTAAAAGATTAATATTTCAAACTCTCTCTAAAGCAAATGCAACTGGTTACACTTTGAGTTCTCTTAGATAGTCCCATTAAAAATCCTCTTACCTATTTGCAAATATGTATGTAGACAACAAAGAGGATTCAAAGATACAGGATTCATTAGGAGAAGAGGTAAAAAGTCCAGCCATCATTTGCATACAGAAAACTAGTAAGGGAAGGGATAAGAGCCACAAAGTTATATCAGGATGAGACCCTCTGGTATTTCTGATCCACATAGCTGCTCCTGATTCCTATTTGAGCAACCATTACCCTACCTAACCATTTCTGGGATTTGCTTCAGATACTGTGAATTCCCATTAAGCTGTGCTGACCCAATCCACGGTGTCCTGTTTCCTGTTTGATCTCAAGACGGAATACACTCACTTGCCCAGCAGGCCTGACTACCACCCATTTCTAATCTGTATTTCTGTTTGCTATTTTCTTCCAGGCTAGGCATTCAACATAATACAACCATTTCATACTCATAGCAAAATAATAATCAGAGACAGGCACGTTTCTTCAGCTTTTTGGCCTAGGAACATGATCTAAATTCCTGCTCCATGTAATGTAATCTAGCAAGAGGTCTATATTAAATTACGTGAGAAAGATTTGCAAGAAAATCTTCTCTTTTCTACAATTATTAAATCTACTACTAACTAATGTGGTTGCAATATCATTTATGTGATACAACTGTGATGTGTGATTACATAAAACTTTAGTATTTTAATTCCACTAATTGACCAGATTTTGAGTACACTTTTTCTTTCCATGTTCATTTCAACCAAACATATCAGTTCTGAGACAATTTCTTGAATTCAAGACCATCTATTGAGTTCCATTTACAACACATGTGCTTACCTTACAAAGCCCCGCTCTACATTCACACTGCTTCTAATACTTCTAATTTATTTGAAGTTAGATATCACTCCATACTGCAGCATGAAGAGCTGGCATATCCTTAAACTATTGGGTTTTGATTTTTTTCCATTAAATGCTTTTATTTTCATCATTCTGAAAATAGAATCAAACCCAGTAATCTTTCTGCAGATTTAATCATGCTTCCTTAGTTTCAATCATAATTTAAAATCATTCTAATACCTAATACATACCTATTTTTATTGTAACTTCTCAAAAAAAAAATCAGGTTTTTTTGTCTTCAACATATCACAAAGAAGATAAAAAGAATTCCCCTGCTTTATCAAGCACAGCTGCAGCTGAGGTACATCTGACAACAGTCAGACAGTATTTTGTTAATGACTTCCAGGTAGCGCATACTCTTCCAGTTCCTTGTGGATTTTACAATTTGAACTCTGAATTTATATAAACTGCTGTCATACAAACTGTTCTCCTCCTACCAAGAAACCACAACTTCAGTAATTGAAATACAGGTCTGAAATGTATTCATCAATTTTATCTTTCAGGAAAGAGAGTAAATAATGCTCTAATCACCAAACAAATTCATTTCCTAACATGCAATTTCTTCTGAAGGCAACAAGGAGGTTAACTTCCTTTGAAAGAAGCTGGATCTAGTCTTCAGAGTCCTGTCATTCTCTGAGGTTCTTTGCATTTCAATTGTAAAACTTCACAGGGCTTTTTTAAGGCTGAGCTTAAATCATAGTGAAAAAATTAAAACCACATGAGCCTCTTTGTCTGTTTTTAGCTTTATATCATTGAACATCTGTAGATTCATTTTTGGTTTTACTGAGATATAGCTGAATATATATTCCTTTGTCTTCTCACCAAGAATAATTATGTTAAGCTGAGATGCTCATCATTAAAACCTATCTGCATGGCTACAGTGCTCAAATATACTTCTGAACATTCAAGTGATTCAGAAGTGTTTATTTGCTCATAAAAATAAAATCAAATAAATATAAAATGTAATAAAAAAAGAATGGCATCAGTACAGAAGACAGTGCTTGAGTGTCCATACCAAATTTTAAGAGTAAAAATAAAATAAGCTGTTTTTCAGCAGTCACTGACTTCTGAAGTAGAATGGAAAGTTGGACTTCACATAAATCATTACAACACCTTTATTTCAGACAACTTTTCCTGCTATATTTAATACAAATAAATGAGAATTACCTGTTCCTAAAATAAAAATAGTTCAAATAAATTCTCACTAGCACCTTCTAAACTCTGTCTCAGTCTACATCTATTGCAAATCCCATAACTTCACAAAAAAGCAAAGTTGTAGAGAGTTAGGCAACATGCTGTGCTTGACATTTTTATCCTGAGTATTACCATTAAAAATAGTACTAAATGAAACATTTTCAACTTCTACTGAAAAAAAACCAAGCATATTATGTACTGTTTAGTTGTGACTAAACGGCAATTTATACTCATTACTAACACTAAAAAAGAGAGACTTTGATTTTTAATAAAAATTAACATTTTATTCTTTTTCACGTTCTCTTATTTAAAGCTTCCTAAAAATCATCCTTCTATGTTGCTGCTCCTAAACACTCCACAATACCAGCACCTACTTTCTGCTTAGACTGCTATAACAGATGGATAAAAGCTAGTTACCATACCAAGAGTTGTGAGTAAACTGGAAAGATACGCAGTCCAAATAAATGAGATCTGAGAGATTGATATAATGAAAACAACTTGCTTTGATTGAATAAGACATTTGTTTATTTGCTGTGTAAAACGTAATAAAGACTCTTGTTGAGCTAGTTTGTAGGATGTTTTTAAATAACGTAGTAACTATTTTTATGCTTTGTCAATTTATCTCCAGAAGACATTGAGAAGGATGGACCCTTAATGCATGCTAATAAAGTTATAGTAACTGCAATGATTTTGATAAACAATTGTCAGTCTTTGTAGTTATAAGGAAATCTATAAGAAAAAAAAAAGTAATGCTAAATATAAATAGAGTCCCATCCAGCCAAACTACTCTAAATGTTTTGAGAATTATATGGCCCTGAATCATTTAACACAAAGCAAAAACAACAGCAGTTTAAAATATAACGAATATCTTCTTATATATGCTCTTTTAAGTTTTACCCCTCAACATCTATTCAATAT
The DNA here is from genome assembly GCA_028571105.1 of Tragopan temminckii. Taxonomy (NCBI): domain Eukaryota; kingdom Metazoa; phylum Chordata; class Aves; order Galliformes; family Phasianidae; genus Tragopan; species Tragopan temminckii. The sequence continues at coordinate 23,474,152 of JAOWBP010004015.1, forward strand.
ACAGTAGTCATATATTTTGGAAGGCCAATATTATGAGCTCAGATGAAAGCAAAACCTTGCTCAAAATTCATTTCTTCTCTCTACTTCAGCAGTGCTTTGAGTGTAATTAATGTAGATGAGTTGGTAACTGTAGTCAGTGCTTAACACATTAAAGGTAATCAACACTAATTTGGTCTCAGTTAATTTATCTTAGTTGTTGTGATAATAAGCTATTTCCAGAACCACCAAAAAAGAGTTTGGATTGAAGTATAATTAAACAAACTGATTTTCAATTATTTATTTAAGTTCATTATCAAGTACTGACATCCACTTAATTATAAATACATTTCAGACATGACTTTGAGACACTTTTCCACCACCTACAGACATGAAAACTATCCAAGCACTACTAATGCTCTTTCCAATAGACCATGCTCTGCTCAAAGCTTGAGATAACTCAGTTTCCCTCCTGGCACATATAGACTTGGGAGGGTAGACAGACTACAGGGACAGGGCTTTGAAAAGCTAATGTATGACTTAAATGGCACAAAAAAAGAAACAGAAAATTGCCTGTGCACTCTGAAAACATTTCTTCCTGCAACTCTCATGCAGCCCATATTGTTTTGGTAAACAGCAGCATGTTGCCTTGCACATGTTGCATCCCCCACAGAGTTATTAGTTCACAGTGAGCAAGTTTTGCATAATCTCAAGGGACTGGGAGACTACTCACTCATCTTCCTAAGATAACTAGGAATTTTCTGCATAATCATAGCAGGAATAGAATCATATCTAGTAAGAATGACCTTCGTTCACCCATGGTGAGCAATTTATGTTAATCTTCTTTTCCACGTGATAGCAGAACTTTACCATAATATCTTCAGCACTAAACTTAACTGAACACTATTGTTTTAACCCTACTCACATCTATTTTTATTTTAGGCAGGTCATGTGGTTGTGGACTGTCGTGTCCACTGGGGGAACTGGAGCTGGACTAGCAGACATTTTCAATAGTCACATTGCACTCCAGAAAAGTTGCAAAGTGAGCCACTACTTCTAGGTAACAGAAGAATCATTTATTGCAGTAGCACCTAAGTACAGAATCATAGAATCATTAAGTTGGAAAAAACCACTAAGATCATTTAGACCAACTAGAACTCATCCCTAAATCAGAACAGGGTATTCTGAACCTTCAGAAGAGTTTATGGTAGTTTGAATATCTTAAGATATTGGAGAATCAGCTTTTAAAGGGTGACCACTATTATTTCTCATTTTTTATGCAAGCAGTATGGAATGCTTGTTAATACTGTGAAGGGAAAAAACAACAACAACAACAAAAAACAACTCAAGCTTAGAATGTAAAAGACATTAAATCAATAGCACAATCTGAGGCTTCTCTTATGTTTTTACTGTTCATTGTGGAGAATGCAGGTAAGATGCAGCAAAGCTGATCTCATTCTCTTGGCCAAAGAGGAAGAAAGCCTTCCCTGTGAGGCAAGTGATGATGCAGATGTCACTCATGCATCCCTAGCAGAGAGCTAATTCTGTTCAGTATAGCCTTCCAATTGGTGGATGCCCCATCCTTAGAGACACTCAAGGTCAGGCTGGACCTGGCTCTAAGCACCTGTTCAAGCTGCAGTTGTTCCTGTTCATTGCAGGGGAGTAGGTCTAGCTGGCCTTTAAGAGTCCTTTCCAACTCAATGATTCTATGATATCTCAGTTTCTTCAAACACTTCTACCTTTCAACAGCAAATGATGAAGTTCTGGAGGTGAAACAACTGATGAGACTGGGTACTGCTATATTCAAAACTGCTGACCAAACTGCAATTTTACTGTCCTAAAGTACCCCAGGGCAGGAAATACCAGCATCTCAAGTAAATGAAGAACTCCTGAGAACTGTAGCTACGTTCCACACAAGCTTGTTTGAGAGATTTGCCTGTTCTGACTGCTCAGAGTCAATAATACCTGAGCTAAGGGGAAAAATTAGTTATTCCTCTCAGGTGGCCTTAATCTCATTTAGCAATAAGGGTCACAGGAAGCATACCCTATTCTAATTGCCCTCTGGGTAGCATATTCTCACTGAGTTGTGTTTCAGATGAAAAGATTCATTATTAAAATAAAAATTACTACATCACAGAATCTTGTATCCTTCTTCACAATTAGAAGAATTCATACGAAAACCTCCACTTCAGAGCCACCTTTCAGAGTACAAACAAAAGATTTTGCCTACCTCAGAAATTGTGTAGTTGATCTACTGATGCTGGAAGCTTGCAGGGTTTTCATTTGCTCCATCCAGCCCAGTAGCTCTTCTCCCACTGGGGAAAAAGCACATCGAGCATTGCATGACTGCTTAGCTTGAAGTGTCCTCCTCTATAGAGCTTCCATAGTCCTACTTTATACATTTTATCTCTAGCCAAGTTTTCTCCTTGTTTGGAGATGTGGATTAAGATATGGAGATAAGCACCAGGCTCATCCATTCAGGCTGTGGTTCTGGACTTTGCCAAAAGCCATTTTGAAATCCAAGAAGACCACAACTGTAATGTTATCCATCTGTTCTTTGCATTATTTCCCCAGAGTTAACTGTACTAGATGACACCACACTCAAGATTTTTACCTTTTATGAAGTTACGTTGGCTTGGTTTTATCATCCAGTATTATTCCATATGGTTCATGACCTCACTTCTTATTAACTTACCCAGGATCTGAGCTTAGCACTAGCATTGAGATCATTCAGACACGTACTTACAACAGCCTAAGATCACTCTTGATTTTATTTTTATTTACGTCTTCCAAGCTTCTCCTATGGAAGAAAATAGAAAATGCATGCAAATAATAATTTTTAATATCATCAGCTGTACCAGCTGATCTCACTGAAATGACTGCTTTATTACATTTCACTGCTCAATGTAACAGCAAGATGGCTTTAAATCTATATTTCTATGGAAAATATGAGATGCACTGGCACATATGTATTAATTCTAGTCCCTGCTACTGACTCTATAACTCCAAAGTTAGTCACTTTTCACATTTTAACAGCTGAGAAAGTGAAATCATCTAAGCCAGCTGTGGCAGTATGTATGACTGCACAACACTAATTACTGTACTGACAGGAATCACTGCCCCTTCCACCACAGTTCAGTTACCTTTAACATTTTCACAGCATTACACATAGTCTCTGGGGAATAAAACAAACTAAAAAATATAAACAAAAACCAAACCACAAAACAGTCATAACTTATATGTCTGTGTAATCTTAAAAATACTTTGTCTCAAAATGTTATTTTTCTGCAACACCTGAAAATCAGTCCCTTCTGATGAACCACTGATATTTTAGTACTACCAGAACTATTTACAGCACAAGCTGTATAGAGCAATTAGTATATAGATGTAGTAAGTGGCTTTTCCATCACTGTGATGTCAGTCTCACAATATTTGGTGTTCTTGTTTGTTTGTTTCATCAAAATAGCATCCTTCTAAATTAGTTACAGTGACAAGAATAATTCTTAATAAAGAAAAAGTTTGCAAGGTAGAAGAATAATTACTGCTTAAAGTAGTAAAACTTAGTAAAAATCTGCTTAAACTTAGTAAAAAATCTAGTTTCTGCTTGATGATCTGAAGTGTCTTAAAAAGGAGAGCACCATTTTTATATATGAATAATGCTAACTTTCACTTGACAGTTGCATCTTCTTACTTAGAAAACACAAGAAAACACAAATACTTTAAGATTATGAAAGTTCCTGTGAGAAATCCATTTGTCCTGCATTTACTGGCAAATCATCACTTGCATTAATTTCAGATCACTGAAATCATATCAACTATTTCTTGGAAAATCAGCTATTTCCTAAGATATTCATGTGAGCAGAAACACACCAGACAAACATGGAAGTGAGATGAAGCAGTGAGAAATACTTATTGACATCTACCTGTGTCAAGTTGCAAGTTACTTAGTAGAAGGAAGTCATTTAAGAATATATTAATATTTTTTCAAACACAGAATGATTTACTGTAGCTCTGTTGAACTTTCTGGTACTGAAAACTTCCATCAAAGATATTACAAACTCAGCCACTGAATTTGAGAGGAACAAGATTGCAGTTAGCACTCCAAATAAAATGTGTGATTAAACATTACAAACACTTTAAAAATCACTTACTGTTCCAGTTAAAACAAACCAATAAAACACTACAGCCTAAAAATGTCAGTGTCTCACTGAAGTGGCTTAATGGTTTCTTGGAAGAGAAGATTACTGAAAGGATATACACAAAGATTAATATTTCTGTAAAAAAAAAAAAGCATTTCTTGCATGAAATACATACATGAGAATAGTTTATTCAGCTTTGAAGACTAAATAATCTAAACCACTATGCTTTATTCTGGTCATTACCTCTTACTTATACACAATAGAAAGCTTACCCAAAAAGCAGGTGCACAGACAATGTTGATATGACACAAAAAAACATATCCCTGCAACTATAATTCTTTGATCTTGAAGACTTCAAACAGCAGAAAATAATGAAAAGAGGTCATTTCTTTTATGTAGTTTACTTTAAAATTTCTATTTTAATTTAAATAATTTTACTTTAAGTTATTGCATTTTTTTCTTGTAATTTTTGTACAGTGCCCAAAATCACTTTCCATTTGCATAATGTGAGATCTTGCATGATGTTTCTGCAAAAGTAGAGGCAGAGGATCACTGCAATAGTAAGGTGCTATTTATATCTTGTCAGATTTAGACACTTCCAATTTTTTAAACGAAATGCTAAAGAACTATTTTATAAAGATCTCAGTGAGAAGGCAAGTTGCAGTTTTTACCATTGCCTTTCCAAGCACCGCTGGTCTGCTGGTTTATGATTCTACTGACCGTAACATAACAGTAGGAATTAAACATATTCACAAGGAAACACATAAAATGTGGGCAAATTTGGAAGAGATAAATCTGAAGAGTGTTACTGTACTTTATAACACATAAAATTGCCATTGTGTTCCTTTACAAAATATCCCTCCTTTTCTGGAAGATTAGGCAAAATTGTAAATGAATGATTCTAGTGGCCTCTGTTATGTTTAAGAACCTGGTTGTGCAATCGAAAAAGATTAGGCTATGGATCATTTAAAACTGATAATAAAAGGGTACCTGCTGATCTTCCACAGTAGGCTATAGGCTGGAAGAACAAGGCATCAGATCTTTATGGAGTGCACGAACTTTTTTGTCAGAAGTAACAAATCTGTTGACAGAGTAAAACCAGCAACTCCAGATCCTGTTTCATCAGACATATACACAGGTGAAAGGACAAGCTGTATTGACGATGAACCTGACTTAGGACATACAGCTGAGAATACGTGCAAAAAACATGAAATAGTATAAGTTAGAAGTGATCCTGGTGGTCAACGTGTCCACCTCCCAACTCAGAGCAACCTTTAAGCACTTTGTTCTTTTGAAACTTCATGGTACAGCATCCTGGAATTAAACACCATGGCAAAAGAGTTCTTGTCCTCCACTGGTAAGAGCCAAGATGGAACAAGCAAGGGTGTCTGGTGTAGTGGAAGAACATCAGAAAGCAAAAGGAGCAAATAAGAAAGTCAAAGCACATGAATGCATCAAGACCTCACATTCACCAACGGATTTGGTTGACATGAGTTAAGTAACAAATGGACCCTAGGGCTCAGCACAGTTTTCTGTTGAGGGGTGAGCACTCCAGCCATGTACTGCAGAGTCATGCTCCTTCCTTGCTCTGGGCTCAGTCACACTGGTTTTGGCAGATCAGAACATCTTCAACACAGATATTGGATTGTCATTTTAGGAAGTGGGTGTTGAATCAGATCAGATCATGGATTAAAGTTCTGCCTTTCTCGTTTTCTCCTCATTGTAAACATGACTGTTTACAAGTTCAGGCACTTGGGGAACTTAATGGTTGAAAATTAAGGCACTTTAAAAATTACAAGTCATTGTTTGTTAGGTATTATAAAAAAGAAAAAAAAATGAACCTTGGTATGGAATTTAGACGTTGTCACTTGTATAGGTGATTTTGCAAAAAATTCACTGTAGAATACTGACTGTTTTGGCATGATAGTTTTCCTGTTGAAGCCGTCACTTCTACACAGCTGTCGTCAGTCCATCTGAAGGAAAAATACTACTGCAACATGTAACGCAAGGATTTTTTTTTCAGATTACAATTATATTAATCTATAGCTGATGGTAACGGAACTTAAAGTATTTTTCTTATGCTGGTTTCAGAAGAAAGTAAAACCACAAACATTTTCTGGGAATTATAGCTATTTGGTAGGGATGCTTTTCTGATAACACATTTTAGCCTCAAGTATTTTAACTTGTCAAACTACTACTGGCAGTAGATTAGAAAAAAAAAAAAGAAGAAAAAAAATAAAGAAATGGAATTATCTTTGCAAACTTCTGTAGCTAATATTTATTTTGCAACCATGGTGCTGAAATTAAACAGCTAGACAGATACATGTTTATGTTCCTGAGATCACAAGACATTTTTCTTAAAAAAAAAAAAAAAAAAGACTCCATTCCATTGCAGTTTTACTAAGAAGGAAAACCTTGATTGTATCTGTAACACTCTATAACTTACCATAACTACATACACTTTTTTAAAAAAATGCATGTGAAATTATATTTTTCATATTTAATCATTGTTCCATCACTTCAGACATCACATTGTTTACAGTAGACACTGGGAAAAAAGGAAGAAGTGCGGTACATAGATACATTCTCAAAGTCTCATCATCTGGAGTTGATGAAACGTCCACCAGGAGTATTCTTCCCCACAGGAAGGTCAGATTTATTCCGACATACTTGCAAAGTAATTATAATTGACTAGATGCTTGGTATTTGTGTGTTTTAAACACTTGTTTGTTTTCTCATTTCTTATGAACAGATTGTACTGAGAAAGACCTAATGTTTTAAGTTTTGCAAAATATTCAGGCTCTACAATCAGGTCCCTGGGTTTCCATCAGGCATATACAGATATATACCTCAACTGCACCACCTATCCCTTCTAAATAGAAATCAGCTCTAAAAAAATTTCAGGCTACAAGCTCAGTAGCTCAGATCTCAGAAAAGGGAATCCTGCTAGTAACAGTTTGTATTCATCCATAGCATTTCAGTTACCTAAATACAAAAGTGTGGACCATGAATGTATGCTTACGCTCTGTATAAAAATGGAGCACAAGCTGTACTAGGGATCAGATCAGAAATCTTTTCAATTCAGCAGACACTATTAAAGAGACAAAACGTGATAAAAAATGCAGGTTACTACTTACCAAGGAAGTGTGGTGCTAGATGGCTCTGCTCTAACATTATCATAACATTATCTCTCTTGCTCCTCAAGAGGCCAGGGTGAACAAAATATGGTGAAAAAATCTAACGAATTCATATAAGGACACAGAAATCGTGCACCAACTACTGTCATGTCCAAAACTCTCAGCATAAGGGGGATTCGTGTGACTTATTATCAGATAACCGTCTAGAGCAGTGAGAAACTAAAATCAAACTGAAATCATCTTTTGGACAATGGGTATTGGAACTCATAATTACCTTTTTTCCTTGTAGTCATTTCATATCACAAAGTGGTGAGTTCACAGTTATCTCAAGAAAACAGGATGCAATTACTTATAAAATAGCCCCTCCTTCCTCCATCTTTGTAACAGCATTACATTGTCAGCATTTAGGAGTTCTTAGCAAGTATTAAAATTAACTCATTCACAACGAGTCAGACTATAGTAAAGAAAATATTTTTTTTAGCTACAAATACCTAAAAAAAAAAAGAAAAGAAAAAACAAAACCAGGAAAAGAACCCACACAAGTATTAGAAAGACGGAAACTTTGTCTCAAGAATCAGATTTTTAAAAAACAATGTGGAACCCTGTTTTCTTTCTTTGTATAGAGGTAACAAACCACAGGCCATTGTCTAATCCCAGTGATACGCGACTTGTTACTGAGGCCTTCTTTGCTTCAGCAGGCAGTTTCAGACTAGGCTGGGACCTTTATCATACAGCCTGTCCTTTCTTAAGCTCCCTATTAGATTATTATATTCTCCCATTCTTCCACACTGAAGATTTCCTCAGTCATTAATCAGAAACGAGATTCACTTTCAACTCCCCAGACTGCCCCTGCCTGCTCTGGAGGCACTAATTGCTGCCCAGCAGCGAGCAGGCAGCCAGCCCCTGCAGAGCTCAGCAGCATAGCACAAGGCAGCCTGCCCTGTTCTTCCTGCCTGAGCATGCTTGGATCCTACTGGGAAGGTGTCCTGGTTTTTGTTGTTGTTTTTTTTTTCTATAATCTTATATTCTATAAAACATATAATTTGCAAGTCATACAACACAGCACATCTCCTATGAGACCAAACACAATCAAATCACTTTCAGAGGTAACAGACTCATGGGTGGCTGCATCCTGAGCTGCCAATGGACAAGACAAAATAGTAATAGCAAAACAAACGTATTTTTTTCAGGACTTGCAGTGCATGTGAAACTAATCAGCATCTGTGTAACATGTTGGCAACTATTTGAATACAAACACTTCTACTTGCATTTTCTAAGGATGGATCATCAGAACTTGACCTTGTCTGCCTTAGACCGCTGATTACATAGGGCTCTGAACATTCAGACCTATTATTTGTATCCTCACTGTCCTCCTTACTACCTTCACACTGCTGTCATGGTTCTGAATGGCACTGGTCAGTTTGAATTCAGAGGGGTTGTAATAAGGCTTACTTTAGCAACTTAGGTTCCCTTCTGTCGTACAAAAATATCATAACTCTCAAGACATGGTTTGATAACTTTAATGAAGCTCTGCAATTTACAATAGTTGCAATAGTTCACAAAATATTAGAGATCACATATACATATAAACTTTTCCTGTTTTACAAGTCAACCAGTATGAACTACACAAGCTACGTTTACTCACATAACAAAATGAAACACTGATGAGCTTCATTCACTGATCAAACACCTCAACAATTTACAGACCAACATTTTTCTGCAGCTGCTAGAACAAGAACAAATAAGTTATGTCAACAGATACACTGGCATCACATTCTACAAAATGAAAAGGCCAAACTGAGCACTGACTGAATGCTCCCAGATTTCTGTGGAACTCACAAGAAGTTACAGTGCTGAGCTTATACCAGCATCAAATACGTACACATCTTGTAGTTTCTGTGATTGGCAAAATAAATCGCAGAAAAAATCCTTAGGGTAAATGAAAGCATTTCATTTCATTATAAGCTTATTTAACCCATTAATATTCCAGCCATTAAAAAAAAAAGAAATTGAAATATTTAAACTTCTTGAGTTTTTTTATTTTCCAACTCAAACTGTTCTCACAAACAACATGAATTGGTACTTTGCGAATAGTTTTGGTTTCTCAGACTGCCTTCCCAGTGAATCAATTTTTAACTATTTAGTCCAAATGTACTAACATTTCACTTGTTATTTGAAGTTAAATAGGTAAAAATAAAATAGTTATATCTTAAAATAATCCTTCTGTTACAAAGTCTGATACTCTTATTTTTGCTTCTAAACAAAGTACATTCACAAAAGCCAGTGCTTCTTTTAGCAGCAATAGAGGTGAAGGGCCTCCTGTACAAAGTCCTCAAAATTTTCAGACACCTTCAGATATACTGCATGTACTCAGCTCTTCAGACATGGATGCTGCAAACATCAAGTATGCAGATTGTTTTCACAAATAAAAACCACACACACAGTGCAGTTCCATGCACAGCTGTTATACGTGAGACCTGTGTGACCTTTTACAAATTGAGCACAGGTACCTTATGAGTGTTTCCGTTTATTAACCCTTCAAGGAATTTTCTTCAGTGTGGAGATAAAAAATAAAATAAAATAAGCCATACTCTTTATACAGACTAACCACAGCTTTATGTCTGTTAATTTCAATAAAATTTACTGAGAAGACTAACAACTCACCAATAGGTCTAAAATGTAACTGTAAGCAAGCTGAGCTCATCTGCTTCTAACTGAGTTCCCACAGGGAACCTACTATTTTATCAGGGATTGGAAGGGACACATATACTGATGAAGTTTGCAGCTCTCCCAAAAATTCATGCAGTAATTAACTGAGAGTTCAAGTCAATGAACCAAACAAACTAGATTATTTAGTAAGATAGCCACAAACAAAACATCTTTTATACATCCAATGGGAAAATGAATTGCCTAGAAGCAAAGAACACCCTCAGGGAAAGGATGGTGGATTTTATCCTAGGAAGCAATGACTTTGCAAAGGCTTTGGGAGTATCACTGATAGATGCAGCTATCCCTTTTGAAAAACTTAGAGATCATTTTCTCACCTGTATGTTTTTTTAAGAATCCTGTAAGGTAAAGGATTTGGAACCCTGTTCTCTTTAGTACCTAGGAGAAATCTACGGAGATTTATCATTCTACAGCCAGTTTTGGCAGAGATATGCACTAAAGTGAATTAAAACATTCAAATGCATCTTCTGGAGTAGCAATATCAAACAGATAAGCAACAGGAGAAAATCATTCACAATTTAAAACAAATGCCAAGCCACTGAGCCTTAGAATTCATTGTAAAGTATTGCCCGTCTATGAGCATTGCTTCCATCATCTCTTCATACGCTGTGTCTGATTTTATTGCCCTGTCGAGCTAAGCGGCTGTAGATTTATTTGTTTGGAACTTACTGGTGACTCAGATATTGCTGCAACCTTTAAAGAATTCTTGATGGAGCTGAGTTCCCACATGTGTAAGTTTATGATGTGCATGCCACAGCATCCCCTTGTGATCTTGTACAGGTTTTTAAGTACGGCTTTCCGGAGAAGAATATACACCCAGGGATCTAAAATCTGATTCCATGTTGCCATTCTGAGAGCGAAAAGGATTGTTTCACAGTTCTCCTTTGAATGACTTGCGTTTATCCCAATTCTGGCCATTGACACCTGAAAATTGAACATTTTAAAATTATGCATCAAAAAATACAGCAAATGTGCATGTAAATGAGTGAAATTTTCAACAGCATCATTAAGTATTACATCTTCAAAGCATCAGTGTATCTCCATTCCGAAGTTAATACTTTTGTGCATGTAACAGTTATTGTTCTATAAATTCTCTCATGTCTTACATAGGATGAATACGCGTTTCTGCAGAACTACTGCTGAAACTTAAATGGATGATGGTGACCAGACAGAGAAGAACCTCCAGAAACAGAAATTGATTTGAGCAAGGAGTAAAAAATTAACCAGAACCTAAGATAACAAGTCATGACAAGACTATTCCAGAGCTGCATTTTTTAAAGGATAGAGGACATAATTAGAACAAAACACGTTTACAAAGAGTGTTTACTTTTTCATACCTTCAAAGTGAAAGTATGTATAAAGAACACAGCACATTGATTTAATCACAATGAATGCAAGAGAATATGATTTATTTACCCTGGAGTTATAAGAGAAATAAGAAGTTAAGTTTCTAGGAAAATTTAAGCCATACTGACAAAGGTCACCAATAACCTTCCTCTTGCCATCACAGCTGCTGAGAGTCTTGTTCACCTGCAAGGACGAAGGAAATGCTGCACATGGACAGCCACCCACTACCATTTAGTTTCTCAGTCCAGAACAGCAGGATTACTTCTGGCAGAGGACACTCAATGGGCACACAAGCCCAGCACAGCTCTATAAGATGTGGCTGGCCTCCAGCCTTGCAGGGCTGCAGCTTAAGTGTTGAATCACCAGCCCAGCTGAAACATACAGTGTTGGAGTTCCTGCCCTGCAGAGACCTCTGTAGGCTTTCCGCCACTGAGGTTTTGTAACCTGAGTTCCTGTGTGAAGAAAGCCTGACTGTGTAAAGCCAGGAATGTGACAGAGGATGGTAAATTATCTATCTCTATTATTAATGTTAAAAGCGCATGAAGACTTTTTTGGTAGTAGGATGAAACACTGTACAGCTTTCAGTTCCAAAGCATTTAAAGTGATACAGTTAAGTAACTAAGAAACGGGATATTTTGCAACTGATGCTATGAGTACACTGATTTATTGAGCGATGAGAGGTAGGTCAGTCTGTACAAGTGCAGAGTCCTATTTTCGCAAAGATACACTATAAAAGAACTAACAAAAAAAAAAAAACTAAAAAAAAAAATGAATGAAGAGAAAAAAGCTACTGCTCAAGATTCTAGAAAACCCATTTTACTTCTTCAAGATAATTCTCAGTACTGCTAGGCCCGGTCTGCATCTTGCACACCTGGGGATAAATTTCCATGCAAAACAGAGTGAATGCATAAAAGGAGACTGTACTTGCTTGGTTAGGCATTTGGTTAAGAGTTTCTGCATGGACAACTGTGGGAGCAGAGAGGAGAGCCCACAGGAACATTCCTAGGGAAGCTGGTAAGACTGGCAGAAGCACAGCTGGGAACCAGTGAGCAGAGGGGGAGGAATGTCTGAGCACCATGCCAACACAAATAACTACAAGTCAGTTTACTGAATCTGCCTTTCACCCCACAACTGTTGGGTGCATTCCTCTCTGACATCAGCAGCCCACCCAAACTTAGACAAGTCCTTTGACTTTTGCACTGGACGTTTTCTCAAGACAGTCCAACATTTTATTTATTAGAGCTCCAGTACAAGCCAAATTCAGATGGAGTACTCCTTATTCGTGTAAGTAGAACTGGCAGCAAAGGACAACACAACATAGTTCAGACCAACAGTCTTATCTGATATATAGCATGTTTGGCTTAATACAGATATACAGCTTCCTAATTTGCTTCTTGATGTTTCTGTGAGTACTTCGAAATTCCATTTGTTCTTCTCTCTTATTCTGCAAAGTTAATAATGCCAAATCCAAATGGATTCTATGCCCAGAAAAAAAGACAGCAGAGGTGATCGCTTAAGAAGAGTAGCTGCATCTGTATTTTGAAAAAATATCATTTTCTTACATATCTAGCAAACTTGAGATTCCTTTCTATTTAGTATTAATAACTTCTAAGTGAATAAACTCATTTGTTGTTCAACTTGCTGCCTAAAAACTAAGTAACTCTGTCTGGATAATGGCTGTCCTTGAAACACTATCTAACAATCAGGAAATGCGATACATAATTTTATGGATTTTGGTACTTGGATAAGCTTCATCTGGGACATTTAATTATGTCTTATAAACACTGGATTTACATAGAATAATGCATTTGAGCACAAGTAGCAAATAGAAGGTACAGCTTGTGCACGTAGCCAAACACTTAAGCAAGTCAGCTGTGAATCCCAGTACTGGAAGTATTGAGAAAAAATGTTATCTACAGATTTTGTCCCATAAAATAAAAATTTTCTTAAATTATTTAGGAGTGTTATTCAAAAATAAGAAACTATATAAGAAACTACTGGGGAGGGGGGATAACTAAAGCCATCATAAAGCAATATACCAACTTTTTGAAGATCTGTGAAGCTGAGAATTCTATATAGGCCTGGAGTAAGAATCTCAGTCCAGCTCCAAGCATGAGATAATCTTAAGTATTTTTATCCTAAAACACACGTGGCAGAATAGCAGCAGTGACAGAGACGGCTCCATCATCTCACCTCTGGGTATGAATTGAAATAGATCCACTCCTCTAAACAGTCTGCACTGCTCAGGGAGCTCTCTTGTACCTAAGACAACATGTAAGAAGGCTTCAGGCATATGAAACCAATAGCACACCAACAGAGGATAAAGAGAAGAACATAGACTAAGTTCATTATAAATTATTACTATCACACTTTAATATTCATCCTTATTTAATTTTAAATGCAAATCATTTTGAAATAATAAACAGAAGGCCTCATGCACTACCATCCCTTAAAGTTTTCAGTTGAATCAAAACCTCAATATGTTTTTGCTGCATAGGTATGAGAAAGTCATGTCACAACTGGCAGAAGTCTCCAGCTCAGGAACTGGAACCAGAGATTGCTACAATGCTTACTTACGGGAGCAAGACCTCCTCTGAAGGCACAGAAGTGTCAATTTTCTTCTTGTTTGGCTAATACTGCTCAATAATTAGGTCCAAGCTGAGAAACCAATTTAATGAACAATGTGCTTTTTTCCTTTCCTGCAGGACTATCAGGTTAATATGATTAAAGAATTCTGTTGCCTGTAGCCAGGAAGGAAGAGGGAAATGCAACATGATTGGACTAGATGATCTTGTAGGTCTTTTCCAACCTTGATGATTCTATGATTGTATCCTATCTGGTTGCCTTTGATCTATACAACTGATTTTAACAGCCATGCAAATTCAGCAGCATGACTCAAAAAATTAATCCCCAGCTGGTAAATAAGAGATGTAACTCATGACATTTTCTAACATATTTAGTAATGTGAAAATCCAAAAAGTATTTTGCTGAGTTACACAATGCTTATATGGATACAGCTGTAATATGTCTCCCTGGCTTATGAAAAAATGGAAGTATTACTTGACATAACCAATACAATTCAAACATTCCTTAGGAAAATAACTCTAAAAGGATTAGTTAAAAACACTGACTTTTTAAACAAAGTTTCTCTGACTCATGTGCTGGTTTCAGTTACGACCCAAGAGCTCCCTGTACCCCAAAACAAATACAGACAAGTCCAAACTTGTGTCAAGCACTAACTTGACACAAAGCATTAAACTACTCCATTATTTTTTTCCAATTTTAGGTTTCACTACAAATAAAGCTTACTTTTCAAAATCCAAAATGTCACATGAAGAAGTTTTGAAAACATTTGGAAACTGTTGACTTCTGCAACTGCATCTTTCATTTAGCATTAGAGACTTGTCATTTCCCTTAGGTACAGAGCTCAGTGCAAGAAAATGGAAAAAAAAATAGAAAAAAGAAAAAAAAAGAAAAAAGAAAAAAAAAAAAAAAAAAGGCAGCTAGCTCCAGAGCTTCACACCACTCTCCAAATATAAACAGCATGTCTTTAATTTCCCTTCCAATTGGATCTCAATTAGATGAGAATAACAAACAAGCTAAATAGCAGTGCTGATCAGTTACTTTCCTGTTAAGACTGAAGGACAGTCAGTCAAAACAAGAAGCAGACTCTAAAGCTAGTTAAGAAATAAGGCAAACTTTAGTATTACTTTGATGCATTTCAGCTTGTAAACTCTAAAAACAGGTTCTATCCTTATCCTTCAGGAAACCAGATAAAAGCCCATCACCGAAAGATTGGTATGGAAAGCAGAGCAGACAGGCAAATTCTGTTGTTTGTAAACAAATATCAGAAATTCTCTCCCACTGTAGGTCAACCTTTAGTCTCCATTTCTTTGTGGGAGCCTTACAGACCTTCCTAAACTTCTTCTTTAGGATTCCACTGAAAGAATTTATGAGAATTTCCATCAAGGTAAGTCCATGTTTTTTTCAGTATTTGTTATATTTTGTCACTGTCATGGATACCTATGTTGAATCCAACATGCAAACCCCCTCCTTCTAAACCACACTGGATACACAGTAGCATTCCATGAACTGTGTTACTCTCTATGGATACAAAAAATATATATCTATTTCATTACTTTTAACTTCTGTAAGTTTTTGAAACTTCCATTGTTCAAGTACACTTCAAAGAAGTTGCAGTTTGCTGTAGGTAAGATCTGATTAGAAGACAATAATTTATAATATTCTCTAAAGACAAACTAAGAAAATAAATGCAAAGGAGAGGAAGAGAGAGAGTAGGAAATCAAAATTCCATGTACATTTGATGTACAATTTTGTATCACCTAAAAACAGGAAGAAATGCTGAGAGCAGATTGCATACATAGCTTCAAAAATACTGCAGTGCATCAACTGAGTATTTGTTGCAAAAAAGCTGAGTATGCTTCATTTTAGTTTTGCCTCCATGTGTAAAGTTTTGCAGAATCAGCTCTTCACAAGCAGAAGTAAAATAAGGGATTCTCCTTTTCTGCCATATATTCTGTAAAAGAAATGTAATGTCATTTTAAATTAATAATGGGTCCACTGGCTCACTATTCAGTTTGGGGAAAATCTGTGTCTGCCTCTTGAAATCAAGTTCCAATCTATCACACATAAACCAAGAAAGGTGACAACTACCTGACATGTTACACATCCTTATTCGTGTTTATTATACATCCACATTCCTGTTTATTTAGTATTGCATTAGACACAATCCAAGACATCTTCCCTCCAGAGTCACAGTCCTTCCCACAGGGAAAGACAGGACACAAATGAGAAGACAATCTGAAAAAAATTTGGACCAGAGGTAGCTGAAGTTGCAAAACTGTCTGTGTCTGCTTATTTAGCCTCCATGTGCTCCATATATTTACCATCTCTAACATGGAGCTATGTAAGCCTTTTAGGTATTGTAAAGGAAAATACACTCAGAGCTCAGAATCTGCTCTAGCAGTGGGGGCTAGGTTAGATTATCTTCAGAGGTCCCTCCCAACTCCTATGATTCTGTCATTCTGCAAAACATAATGCAATATTTTGTATGAAGCCTGTGAACATAATTTCAAATCTTTCTTTCTCAAACTCAGTTGATCCTATAATCAGGTAATTCTTCAAAAGTCAATGACGCTGCCTCATGAATATGAGTCTCTCTTCTTCTGGCAAGATCAAAACCACCCTTGAAAATTGGTAGGTCAGACCTCACCACAATGAAACACCAAAGGACCACAGCCTGGCAGCATACAGACATCACCTGACCTTGCCTGATAAATATTCCTCACTGAGGCCAATCAGTTCTTCTGGGCTTTCTGCTCTCCTCAAGCAGGCTCAGGTCTGCAGAGGACTCACAGTCTATTGCACTCTATTACTGTGTCATTAGAACCAGGGGGATATTTTCAGCATCTGTGTTTTTACAGCTCCAGGCAAAATATTTATGCATGGCAATATACTTTCTGAGCAAACATTTAGAAGCATCATTTGAAATGACATTTTTATGTATGCAAGAATTTATCAAAATTGCTGAACATAATGTAGAGTGCCATAACATTATACTCACCATCTATATCTTAACTGCCTCTGGCATTATCATGCTCTGTTAGGCAGAAATGCCACGTTTTTGGTGGGCACATACTAGCAAACATTAGCTAAAACTAAAACCAGAGCTTTTATTTTCTGTCAGTTTTCCACTTGAAGAGTACCTACAGTAACCTATATTCAGCTTGGCCTTGAACAAAACATTACAGGTTGTTTCTCTTTGTTTCTTCAAAAGAATCCGAATATTTCAATATTAGACTGATGGCCTTTTTTCCCTTCTCTTCTCTCCCTCAAAATTACACATACTTTTGTTCAGCTAGCTGACAATATAATTACTCTAGCAGCTTAATTGATTAACTTACTTGAACTGAAAGAACAATGGATATGGATAGAGAAGAGTTTAGCATTGAAAACAGTAGATGACTCACTTCATACTGAAAATGCATAGACTGTGTTGCTGCCTAACAAGGCATATAGTAAAAATCTTTTGCATGGAAAATTAATTTTACAGATAAAATGAAAATATTTTTTACCCAACAATGCTGAAATTTTAAGAACAACTGTGAGATCTCTCAGGACCAGAAAACAATGGAGTATTTATAAGGACCATCCTGAGAAACACAATATAGCAAAATAAGTGTTTAAAGATGTATGAGCTATACATATTCAGGATCCATCTCCTCTTCCAAGAGAGAGAGCTGGGAAACCCTTCATAGCCAGGAATTAGTATATCACTTCTTTTGTATTGGATTTGCTTGCACACTTTCACAGTCACTTGGAAAATAATCACATCTTTAATTGATTAAACAAATACAATCACTGATTTACACAGAAGCAATATAACTTCACTGACTAATACAAATGCCCAAATAAAGAATCACAAGAAACACACAGTTCTGGGAGGTGGGAAACAACTGTGAGAATGGAGAAAAAAGAGACTATATACAGACAATCTGGAAGAGGAGAAAGGAGCTTCAAAGGTCCATAACTATACAATGAACTCAGCATTCAAAGTTATGCAAGAGATCAAATGGATGCCTTAGGAGTAGACTGCCTTTCCAATTACCGTCACATTCATGCCGCTTCATTACAAAAGTTATCTTCCACTGGGTTTACACATATGAGGAAAGATGCAATATAGATTCAGCACCTACTACCAACCAGGGCAAACCTCTCACTTCTTCAAGAGCAGAAAAATGTGATCCTATAAAGGCTGCAGGAATTGCTTGTTGTCATGTTTGTCATTCTCTCAGATTTAATAAGAAGAATCCAAGAATTAGGCGGAATTTTCCAAGGATTTCTCGAAGTAATCACTCCTTAACTTCAGAGGAATGGCACATATATGCAGGCTTTTGCAGGCTTTCAAGGCAGAAACAACTGAAATGACAGATACCCATACACAGTAGAAGCAGGAAAAAAAGGGAGAAGAATTCCACTCTGAGTATGTCATGACACATAGTAGCCTCTTCACCTGTTCTAGAATGCAGATGGCATTGATGTGCAACATGCCCACAAGGCCTCAAGTAATGACAGGTCTAAAAAAAGTAACGAACCTATTATCTATCGAAGGAGTCAGACCTCTTATTTAATGTTCTGAGAAACTAGCCTTCATTACATGAGCATAAGAAAAAAAAAAAGTTAATTTGTAGTTATATTTTATGTGTGTTTATGTTCACCATACATACAATTATATAGTAAGGAAAAATGAGAACATTTTAAAATATGGACTGAAATACCAGTTGCCTCATGACTTCATGCTATCTGATTTGCTGTATTTACAGATCTGACTGGAGGAAAAGGAAAGTGTGAAGCATTCCCTTACTAAAGTAATTTATCCTATATATCACTCGGGAGAAGTGCACTCAGAAGCTACGAACTGAACTACCAGAGCTAATAAATTTAAATTACATTTACAAAATTGGAATATTTAATTTAAAATATTTTTATTTCTAAGGTTGGCAAATAAATTAGAAGGGACTGCTATGCAGTTGGATGACCTTTTAGGTGGAGAAGAAACTAAAAATCAAATCTCCACTTAAGAGTGATTTATTTCTTAGTACTTCTGCAAACCCACACTCCTGGTAAATAGAAGTGACTATTACATAGATTCGCTTTTATTTCTAATACACTAACACATTGTAAATCATACAACAAATTGCTATCACTTGTATGGACTGTTTTAACACCATTTCATGCAGCCAGGTAGATGGGAGTGTTGGCAGCACACAGGTCTGAGATGGCAAGCTGAAGATCAGACATTAACTTCTTGTTCTCCGATGAAAAAGTAATTCTTGGTTTCTGGGAGTTTAGTATAGAGGTACTATTCAGCCTCCTATAGGCAATCATGCAGAAACAGTTCCAATGCTGAAACCTGCAGTTTGACACACACAGGTCTTCACACAGCTCATTAAGAGGAGCTCCTAAGAAAAAGCTTACTCTCCACCTCTCTCCTGCTCTGTCTGTAGTAGATAAGAAGTATCCTTCAGCAAGAGGTGGTGAACTGCCTACAGCACAACTCAGGTTCTCCTCAGCTATTTAATCTCATCCAATATGAGAATGAATATGGAAAAATAAACTGCATTTACCAAAACTTCACCATAACTGTTGTGTAACGTCATTTTGGCAATGTTCTGCTAACTGATCATTACGATTTCTAAGAGCAGCATTCACAGATCCCAGTATGGTGATGTGCTCCTGTTCTGTTCCACACTGTACACGCACACAACAAGCAGAACCCTTCCTTCTTGCAGGAGTTTATAACCCAAGTAAACAACTGTAATTCCTCAATTCCTGATTATTTAAATGTAGAATTTAAGTCTTAAAAGCAGATGAAACAAGAATGAAAAGAACTGAATTAGAATTTCTCTATTTTAAACAGACTATTTCCCAGAGGTGGAACCAAAGTATTCTCTCAGACATTAACAGATTCTGCACTAATGATATAAGTAACTTCTGCTAAAAAGTAGTATTTTTCATAGTGATTATAAATAAGAATTAACACCATAGTAACACAATGATTATCTTACAAAATATATGAATGTGTATTGCACACAGAAGTCTGTCCTGTAAAACCTGGTGAGTTTCTGGAGTTACTCCATGTGGGTGTATTTGTCCCTGAGACTTTTCCACGAGAAGTTTACCATTTAAAGGCTTCTGATAGACAGAAAAAAGATCTTTCCTAAAATAACAATCCAAAAATGGTTATGCAGTGTATGACATTTTCCAAAAACGGTTATGCAGTGCACGATATTTTCAAGCAAAAAAGGCCTGAATAAGTGTCATACCTAGGAAACAGGGAGAGTCCACTCCTATCAAACAGAATTAGAAAGCACCTCTGTATCTTTCTATGTCTATCACAGCATGCCAACTGAACAAAGAAGAAGAGGTTAACAATAGTAACTTAGTTTAGGTTTTCAGAATATGAATGGTAACTTCAAAACTGAAAAAAAACCTCAAAATTTTCTGTGATAGCCACTGACATCTATCTGGAATTAAATATTGTTTCAATTTATAGACTATTATGGCTTAATTTTGTAGTTAAAATTCAAATTTAAAAATCAAGTGGCAAGCAATTTTGAAAGAAAAGTGAAGTAGCACATTTATTTTGAAAATGCAATGTTTTCGCATGGTTGGAATTCTGCCTACCCTACTTAATCTCTCGAAAGCAAAGTAAAGTCATTGCATCCTGATGGCACTGCATTTTCAGAAAAAGGCTTTACATAAGTTTTTCCAAACAGTGCAAGTAAACATAAATACAAAAACTATAATTATGCTTCTTCCAGTCTTTACTGGTAGAGGACAGCCTGTCAGCCTCAAATCTTCTTTCTTTCTTGGTTCCCATCCCTACCGCAGGACAACATGCTGACTACTGTTCTTTACTGTTGAGAACTGCTCAACTGCCTGACTTCTGTGAGAGGGAGGCAAACATTTACATTTGCATTACAAACAGCCACATTTAATAGAGACTTTCTAAGTAGTCTATGATAAACTAAGTACTGGCCCACAGTAAAAAACATTTTTAAAAAATGAATCATATTTCTCAGAAAGGCAAAGACATGAAGAGCTCTACAAACTGCAAAAGGTGAAAACATGAACAGAAGGATTCTGAACACTAAAAGAGTGTCTTTGAAATTCAATATTATTTTAGGTGGGCTTACTCATTTGAGCATCAATCACCCAAAATCAGTGCTCTTTTCCTCCCAATCTCATTAATCTCTAAAGTCTGCAATTTATTTCACAGTATCTTTCAGCCTACAATGAATGTTAGGAATGGCATAGCAACACTTCAGCAATGCAACCCTGAGTGTCAGTTGTGGGTGCCCCATCCCTGGAGGCGCCTAAGGCCAGGCTGGATGGGGTACTGGGCAGCCTGATCTTGTGGGGGGCACCCAACCCATGGCAGGGGGTTGGAACAGGTCTTTAAGATTCCTTCCAACCTAAGTCATTCCATGATTCTAAGATTCACAGTGCCTGTACAGCAAGCAAACTCATGCAGGCTGCAGCTTTGACTGGCAACACCCATTAGCAGTGGCTGTGGCCAAGGAGCCACCCAGGAGAGCCAGGAGGCTGCCCTGCATTCAACTACATGGGCCCCACTGGTGAAACGTGAACCAGCACCCTGGGACTTATGTCTGCTGCATTTTCCAACTATGAAAATCACCAGCCAGAGAACTCAAGAGAACTTTTAAGTAACTTGAGTTCTTCAGTAGCCAACAAAACTTGAAGGCAAACAAACAGCGCTAATAAAGCAATGAGCCCATATAAACGATCCCCCTTGCTCATATAAGCATACATTATTACAAAGGAAAATCAGACAGCTTATAAAAGAATATGTTAAGATTCTTCAAGTGCAACTTGGGTATAAACTCCTGGCAAAGTGTTGTTGTGCATGTATATATGTGAGTACACATACAAAATCATGAAAATGACATGCACAGAGGATTGCCTTCTACAGAAAAGTGCCTTCTATTATATGCAACAACATGGCCTAGAATTTAGTTACCGTAAAGCCTGCAATCCACCAACTTCCTTTATCACATACCAACCATGAGCTTGCCTCAGTACCTGAAATATCCAATGGAACAACTGGGTCAGAGACCAGGATAAGGATATTGCACCAAGAACCACCCCTTCAACACAGCACTTCCCTTTCTCACCTCCTCCAGCAGTGTTTCCACTGGAGGACCACTATGACTGGAATTCTGGGTGGACTGATTCAACGATCTGGAAGCTAAGTGCAGTCCTAGATGTACAAAAAGCAACCACTGAGCCTCTTTGCATTTGGAGGACACCAAGTCAGAGTTCAGACACAATTAGAATAACAAATTGGAAAGGGAGGGATGACATGAGAAGCAACTGCTAGAAATTAACCTAGGTAGTAAAAATAGCAGCTGAACAAGAGTGGATTTAATTATATGAAATAAACAACTGAGATTTTTCCAAAAGAAAAAAAAAGAAAGAGAGAAAGAAGAAGAAGAAAAAAAACAGAAGTGGCTAAAGTGGCTATTTTCTTCAGTAAAGGGGAGGTGAAACCAGAACGAGAGGATTCGGATAACTGTATGGAAAAAAGAACTTAAGAAGAATAATTTAAATGTAACAGTATTTTTTGCATGCTAAGACACATTTCACACATGAAAAGGATTAGACTTTTCTCCATATCATAATTTGTTCCTGTAGATAAATTCTCTGTGAAATAAACCCCTCCTGTCCATAATTACAGGAAGTTCACTTTGCTTTCACAGAAATAGAATTTAAGATGTGTCTATCCCTTGAGCCCCAGAGAACCTGATGTACTGAAGTCAGGATCTGCTCAAATGAACATAGCTCCAAAGCCAAGTTGTTTCACAGCAGGCCAACTTTATAAAACAATTTATGTCATCAGCAGTGCTTGTCACAAAATGCTTCAGCTCAGCTATTTGCTTAGAGAATCCAAGCCCTGAGGACCAAATTTATCCAACAAAATTCACATATCCTAAGACAAGCAAGGATAAAAAAACGATGACTTATTACACATAGAAGTCGATGTTACTATCTTCGGAACATATATTCCTGGAATTATCCATCACAAAACAAAATGATTTGGATTATAAGAATAAATGTGCCTCTGTGAATCACTGACCACACAGATTATTGGAAAACTCATGAATTTCACTTGTTCTTTTGCGTCAGTTTCCTCACCCTTTCTGCTCCTCAAAAGAATATAAATGTTTCCCCACAAAGGAATAAGCAGGTTGTAAACTCCCAACCAACATAACTCTTGCTGCCTATACTTAAGAATTATGGAGAAATTTAAGGAATAACATTCCTTAAATGATAAATTCCTTCTTCACCTTACTCTCTTATGGAAGGATTCCTACACAGTTGCAGAGAACTTGAGAAAGTTGCCCATTTTTGAGAAGCAAACAAGATAAAAGAGACCTTCACAAAAGAAATCAGAAGAAAGTCCCTGTCCAACAGTCCCAGCCAAACCACAGGCTCTGTTTCTGCAAAACGCTTCGGATCTCCAGGTGTCTTAAAATGAAGGTGGTGACAGATTATAATATTATGTATTTTTTGTATACACACCTGTTTTTTGCAAGCTCATTTCCACACCAGGCACTGTGAAGGGTCATGGGTCTAATGCCATTTAAAGGAAATTTTAAGAAAGGACAGTGACACAACTCCACTTAAAAAGAAAAAAAAAATGTATATATATATATATAAATGCAGCAAAAAGTAAATCTGCACCAGACTACAATATTGGATAGACTTTTGTTATCCATGCATATATGACAATTGACATAACACCATACTAGATTGAAAACAGAAGAAAAATAAACAAAATAAACTCCTGTCAGATGACGAATCACTTTGCATAAATCCCAGCCCCAGTATTTGCAAACCACATGTGGCATAAACTATCTCACCTTCCTCTGCCTTCTCTTCAAAATGTTTGTTTGGTTTCTAATTGCTTTGGTTTAGACAGGGGTGAGTCACTCTCAAATAACTTTTGTCATATACACCCCATAGGTCAGAGGGTATGGGCAAAATTCTCAAAGACTGACATTGACTTCTAGATTTCACCTTAAGAAAAAATTAAACAAGCAAATGAACGCCAAACAAACATGTAATTAGATATTTTGTCAAATAAATTCATTTATGGATGCCTGAATATATTTATTTCAATATAAACTTTTGTAGGTATATACTGCTTAAACTATGGAATCTAAACCATTAATTTCACAAATTAAAAGCCCTGTGAGGTTTCAGATTTGAATCAGCAATTCACCATAAATCACACACCTTGATAAATTCTGGATCTCTTTGTTGCAGCGCTTTAGCAGTATGTTCTTAGCAAAACTTTATTCCACTCAATCTGCATGCTTCACTGCTGTTCAATGAAGCTTGCTACATTAACACAGTGCTTACAATTCTCTTGGTGATTTCTGAGCAGAATGTTTTCAAAGCAAAGGGAAAGTTGGTAACTTAGATTTATATCATTAATTTTGATGTATATTCTGCAATCCCAATAGCTAAGTCTACACCAATGATCAGGTCTTTCTGTGCTTCCCAAACTCTCAGCCTAACACATTAATTGTTTGCTTCCTTGAAACTTACTTCCAAGAACTAAATCCTATCTTACACAGAATTTTTAAACTTCTCATTTCTCACATTTATTTGCTCATAGTCCAAAACTCTTTTCCGTACTGATGGGCTGACTTCAGTGATAGTTTGGTGCACCTCAGTTCAAGCAATGTAGGAGCAAAACACTGAGAGCTCGCAGTGCACAGAAAGCATGAGATTTGCACCGTGAAATTTATACAGCACCTGATGAATAGACCAGAATTGCTTGTGCATCACCCTCCTATGCAACTCATTCTCAAAAACTACCAAGTACCAAATTTAAGGAAGAATTCACTGTCTATATCACCAGCTGATGAGATCACCATGCTCTGAAAAGGCTCTGAAAAAAAATTCCTGCTGGATTCCAATAATTCACTGTAAACTACAGTCTAGATGAAGGTCAATATTTATAAGAAAAGTAGCACTGTGATTTTTTAAAGATTGTCAACATTTTTAAAAATGGTTTTATAAGTGAAAATTGAAAAGTATAAGAAATCACCCAAACTACCAAGAGCAAAAAGAATAGTTGCAACTCGGTGTTCCTTCAAATGCTGGATAAATAAAACACCTCTTTAAATGAAAAATACCCATAGCTCTTTTGACAAGCAAAGTAACTGTAGCCTTTATGGAAAATTACTTTGTATGAAAATAAATGTCAGAGAATGATAAAACATCGTTTACCCATGAAAATTAAAGCCATTCTTTCTGTTGCTCTTCCTGATAACCATTCTTTGTCTTGTCCCAAATGAATTTTTGAAGTGTTGGAAGTTATTGGAAGTAAGGTCATTACATGAGCTTGCTGGACTACTCTGATGACTGTACTTATGCTGCACATTCAGCAATCAGGGCACTGACAAAAGCTAACATGAATTTCAACTATGTTGTAGAGCAAGTCTAGAAAAATCAGTAGAGAAGCAGGGGAAATTCTGTCACGGTTGAACACAAGTGGCAGTTTTTGTGCGTTTCAGCGAGGCATAGGCATAGGCATATCCCTGCACTCTCCCTCATGTCTGCGACAGTGGGTTAATTGGCTGTTATCTGCCAGATGTACCTAGCTGCTGCAGCTGTTGGAATCCTATTTAGAAGAAGTTCAGGTATCTCCACATTATACCAAAGCCAGTGAGAAGATGAGATATGACAGGATCTGATTCAGATCTCAGATTTAAATTTCTATTTTTGTAAACTCTAACCAAATTCACTCCTTGTTCACGTCAGAGAAAAACTATCAGACACTGTACCTAGGATACAAATTGAGCTTTAATATTAATTGTGACTTAACCTCTCTCACTCTAGCAAAAAATTAAAACAGCTTCAGTTGGATTTACATCGTTAAACACCTTCAAAAAGCCATCATAACACAGGAGCCGTCAAATTCTTTGCCATATCTTAATCCCATTTCCATTGACACCACTCACTGACAACACACAGTATCCTGAGCACCACTGACTGCTTTGGAAGAGTCACAGCACTTACTAGCACGGAGCCCTAAGTTACAGCCCGCACAGCTGAGAAAGCCCCAAGCGCACAGAGCAGCTTTGCTAGAGATCTGTCTGGATTACAAACACAGCTTGAACAGGTCTGAACCAAATTTTTACATTAACCTACTGTCAACCACTGTTTTTTTTACATAACTCTAAAGCAAAGCCCTTAATACCCTGCTAATGGAATGGAGAATTTTTATGTTCTTAACTGTTATCTTCTGTAGCATAGTTCGCAAGTAGCAGTAAACTGTAATAATAACAAAGAACAGGCTAGCATAAATAAAAATGACAGGAACCACAGTACAGACTAAATAGAATTGCCACTCCAAGATTTCACTGAATTTTTGGACGAGGTCAGTATTTGTTTTAAATTATTCCAGTACCCCTGCTACCACTGTCTGCTTCACAGCACCAGTATTCACATTCCCTAAACATTTTATTTGCTCAATGTACTTCACTTATGACCAGAGGTAAAGAATAATTAGTAATTTTGATATAGAAGCAAATGTACATACATCATAGGCAACATGCTGTAAAATAAATACATTAAAATATGAATGGAGCTATTATCGCAGCTAAATCACCTTTAAACCTGGAGATAAAAAGTATAAGTTTTATACAGTGACGTGCATTAAAAATTGGCAAACACATTAGGCTCTTACCAGGAATGGACTCCAGCAAATGCAAGAAACACACATTATAGCCAAGAGCTGAATGATCATTTCAAAATGATGCGATCTGCCTTGTCTTTGTTGACTTTTAAATTTGACCCTTAAGAGGGTAATTCCTGTGACAGCATTGCACAAGAATGAAATAGCAAGGGCCAGTAACCCAAGGCAAGAAAAAAGTAAGAGATAAAATCTGTCTTCCCAGTCCTCAACATGTTCTGTTTTATAGAAGCACCAGGTCCTCGATGCTTGAATTTGATAGGCTCTAAACCTAAGAATAGGCAGCAAAGCTATAAGAACAGCAAACAGACATACCATAGTCAACATCATTTTCACATGTTTAGAAGTCATTTTTGTGGAGTGAAATATTGGCTTGGTGACTCCAATGCAACGTTCAACAGCCATCACGCTGCCCAGGAAAAGTGGGCACAAACCAAAGAAAACCATGCAGATGCCAAAAACACTGCAAAGAATGTTGGACTGGTTAAACCGAATCCAGTCTTTGTCTGATGCATACACAAACACTGCAATGGCTCCGTTGATGAGATGGCCAAAGAGATCTGTGATGACCAAGCCACTAGCAAGAAGCAAAAAAGAAGCTTTGGACTTCTGTCTAAATCTCTGATACGCTTTCATGAGAATTGCTATTGCGAGACTGTTGGACAAAATTCCCACCGTCATGAAAATTATTGAAAAGAAAACAGAAATCTTCTTCTCTGTGTGGCAAGTTGTGTTTTTTAAGATTCCAAATCCAGCCAGCCCTGATGATTTTGAACTGTTCATGGTTAGGAGATGAGAGGCAGTGCTCAACACATTTCAGCAGCCTTGCAAGCAGAAGGCATCTGTAATTTAAAAATAATATTAATAAGACATACACAGTGTAAAAAGCATACCACTGTTCAAAAAACATTTGAAGCAGAAATCCCATAATGTTTGTCTGTGGTACAAATCTAGTTTTCCTATTCTCTGAGTGCTGTGATATGGCATCATATTATAGTGCAGCAGCCACAGGATAAAGCAATTATCTGCATGCATTATTCAATACAGGTATTTTACAGTACCTTGATATTTTCTGCAAGTATAATATATAATATACGTAATGTACACATACATCTGATCAGAGAAATAAGTATATTCTTGCGGTTCAACTACGTATATAAACAAATGTTTTTGTAACGTACTCTTAGAATGAAAGTATTCACCAACCTGAACGCAGTCAAAAATGAAATACTGGATTGGGAATGTTCTGAGATGATAATCACACTGTTTTTCTTCCCTCACTTTAAGCACTTATTTTTAAAACAATGTCCCAACATCTTCCAAGTCATTCTCCTCTCACAAGCCGATGTTTTAAAGCTTTAACGCAACCGGCAGTGAAGCCTCCAGAGAATTTGTACCCTCCCTGAACTTGGACTTGAAACGATTACTTATAGAGTAGCCAATTCTGCGAGTTACTCTACGCTTTATCTCTCATCTGAGGACATTCCTCATGGCAAAAACTCCCCATGCAGAAAGAACCAGTAGGCTTTAACAGCGCATAACACAAAGAGGCAGTGAAGTGGCTCGGTTGTTGAAACAGATCAGATGAAAGCAGCTGAGCCCACGCCAGCGGTACTACAAGCGTTAAGGACCGCCGACGGGGAGCGCAGCCGGCACGCACCCGAACCGAGCACCGACCCCCCCCCCACCTCCCTGCCCAGGGCTGCCAGCGCGGCAGCTCCGGCACCGCGAGGCTCCGAGCGCCCGGCACGTGGAGGGCAGCGGTGCCGCGGGGAAGCGCAACCGAGCAGCGCCCTTAAGAGTGCGGAGCCGCCGGGGGCGGAGCGCCCCACCACGCCGGGCACAAGTGCCACCGCCGCTCCGCCACCGCCGCCCCCCGCTCACCTCCGTTCCGCCGCGCCGGGAGAGG
>JAOWBP010004015.1:23502799-23529695 GCA_028571105.1 Tragopan temminckii
ACATTAAAGTCAGCGTGTTTCTTAGTTGCTGTAGCCTTATTTTGGCATGTCAGATGTATACACCAATCAGGTTGCTGCTGCTGTACTGCATGGCAGAAGCACTAAAGGGCATCCTGCAAAATTAAACGGTGAGAATAATGCAATCCTTTGCAATTCCTCTCTGTTCTAACCATTATAACAACTCAAGAGAGCAGAGAAAATATTTCTAACATGGCTATGGGTGCATGACTCTTCTTCAGACAGCTGGCCAGAGGGTAAATGGTAAGAGCAGCAGGTATCTCTATCCTTCCCAGGAGTGAGCACAATTCATGAAGGAAGAATACTTTATTTTCCTACTCACCAGCATACTATTGCTTTACTGTGAAATTACTGTCTAAGTTCTCCCCTTCTCTTCAGTGCTAACTTAGGGATATAAAAACCACCATGCTGTCTCCCTTTTCACTGAAGCAATTTCAGTTTCTCTTCCAGATTCCTGGGGACAATCTCAGCTTCATATTCATCAGTTCCTAGTGCAAATCACTGAACCTGATTCTGCACAGAAACATTCTTGATGTGGTCAGGAGTATCTGCACAAAGAGGGAGTTAAATTGCACAGGAAATCCTTCATTAGGAGTGCTAAAGGACTATACAAAACCTAAATAACTCTCTGAAGGAAGAAAGGATTAATATCCCATTTTACAGAGGGGAAGTGAGATATGCAACAGCTTCAGTTCTCTCTTTATTCCTACCAGCGGAGAGCTGGATTTGGCCAGAACCTCTATTTGTGTGGTATTTTTGTTTTTGTAGCTACAGAGGGAACAGTCCATCATAATTTTTATCAGTCAAGTTGTTTAGAATGTGCTGTTTCTTCTAATTTGTATTTTTTTTCCTATCATACATCTTTACTAAATAGGTCCATTAACAGTTAATGTGACAGGAAAAATTATAAATGACTCAGAACTCTGTTGAAATGAGGCTGACACTTTGCATGTGTTTTTGAGGATAACCTGTCTTTCTGACACACTTCTCTGGCTGCTTTTTTTTTTTTTATCAGGAGGAATAACGCAGCACAGAAATACACTGCTGAAAAATGGCAGCTTCCAATACCTTTCTCCAAAAAAAAAAAAAAAGCAATAACCTTTTTTTCCACAAATAATTGCTCCAAATTCAACAAGAGCACGTAATGGACAGGAATACAAAATGAATCACAGCATTACTATATGAAACAGCTGTTCCATGAACTGGCCAAGATGAATTTTGACTATATGACTGCAACAGCAGTTTGGAAACAATTAGCCAGAAGCAATTATTTATCTTGAGTTGTCATGCTTGTTTTATCAGCTCTTTAGGGGGTTCTCATAGAACTTGCAGAGCTGAAACAGCACGATTTCCCTGCTCCATTTGGACCAAGAAATAAAATGCAAATCAGTGACAGCGAGTTTAAATAAAATTTCTACAATCTGATTTCATCCATCATTTTCCTCCTTTCTTGTTAAGAAAAAAATATTATGTGCTCTCAAACACTCAAGAGATCTCAAAAATATATTTAGTAGTCACGACAGTATACGGGATTCAGAAGAACGCAAATAAATCCCCATCCTTCATTGCCTTATACTTTCCACTCCTCTAATTTGCAGTGGTAAATTTGAAATCCGAAGTCTCATTTTTCAGAAAGTACTGAGCACTCCCCAGTCTCTTCTGCAGCCAGTGGGACACACAGCCGTGACATTCAACACCTATGCAAACCTGGGCTGAGTTATCTGCAGTGAGACAACTAATGCAGCTGAGAAAGAGTTTCTTTGCCATCTCACAAGGGAATTGAAATCTCTATAGTGGTGTGCTGGTGCTGTTAGAGGTAACTGAATAACATTACAATAATATAAGCAGCCTTAGGAATAGGCTAAAAGTCATTAGGAGATTGGTTTTCAGAGCATATCAGGAGATGACATATAGCAACATCATGCATTCAGGAAATCACATTCAGGGTTTTATAAACCACAAATGCAAATAAGGCCTGGCAAGCCTTATACTGCAAACACATGAATAGATATAGCATATGTAAGCCATTGTGTAGCTCAACTGGAGAATAAGTGCCGCCAAGGAGATGTCAACGTAATAACTTTCAGAGTAGATTGGGGTAATCACTGGCTGGGACAGTAATGTCAAGCTTTCTAATCACACATTCCTGAAACAGGATCCAAGGCACTCCTTACAGAAACGTCTTACTTATGCTGTTGACAATAGTCATCATTTTGCAGGACATCCATAACTGCACAAGAGTAATTGGCTGCTTAGATATTGTCCCCAGTCTCCATAGTCAGTTCTTTGGGCACACTTGGTTTGCAAATAAGAAGCACCCCTGCTTGGGAAGCTAGCAAGGTTTGGACTTCAATTGGTCAAATATGCACTATAAAGCTATTTTCTTTCAGAGCTGCATTCACACCATGCATTTGTGCTCACAAAACTTTTAAAAATTAACTTCTTCAATTTTATCTATAAGCTTTTTCCTCCTTTTCTTACCTAAGGAGATTTTGAGCGCACAAGTGTGGTAGGGATCTGGTCGCACTCTCCCTGTCATAACAGCAGACTTCTGTGCTGAATCCTGACTCACTACAACCCACATGCTGCCAGGCCCGTACCCTCAAACTGCTAGAGCACTGCTCCTGCTTCCACTCTCTCTTCCTTATGGGCAGAAAGAAACTCTCTCTTCCTTTTGCAGAAATGTGGCTCCGCAGCCCAGGCACTTTAGGTGCACAGGACAGGCAAACAGCTGAATAACACCTCATTCTGAATGCTAGACATGAGTGCTCTGCCTCACAGCTCAGAGAGTAATGAAAACTGAAGACACAAAGGGATTTAGGACTAGATTTCTGAAAAATCCGAGCTGAGCTGACAATCTAAGCACTTCTCTGTCAACAGAGGCTGTTCAGGATTTACAAACTAGCTGTCCATCCTGAAGATCCTGATTTATTTGGTGTGCTTTGAGCAACCTTAATGCAAGCCAAGTTTTTATTCACAGCCATAGCATTTTGCATAATACCCAAGTAGAGTATTTGCTTAGGAAGCGGTAGACCTGGATTCCAAGCTTTTCCCTGCTGAAAAGGGCTCAAACCATGGCTCCCACCTCCTGCAGGAAAACACAGAGGAATGGGGCCAGGCAGAGGCTATTAAGACTCTGTATCTGAGTGGAAGAGACCTGTGACAAGGTCTCTGCATCCTGAGGTTTCAAACACCTAATATTAGATGGCATCTGGATTAAAAAATAAATACAAGACAGAAGTAATCAAGGACAAAGACTGTAACCAAGAATACATTGCTCTTGGCCAAGCACCATAATCGCTATGTTGGACAACGATGCCAGTCCTCTTGCAGACCTTATCCATAATGTGCTGAAGCAACTGTACTTCAGTTCTACATCAGCTTGGATGTCCCTAGATATGTGTCTGTGTTGGCCCTCCTCTGCACAGTTCAGACACAGTCCTCTTTTCTACTGAAGACGCTTGGTACAAATTACCTCTCTGACCAAGGAAGTGGTAAGAAGTTATAAGTAACAATAGGCAACATTTTTATTACTATTGCTTCTTATGAATTTCTAAATTGGGATTGTATCATTGATATCCATGGCACAATCTGCACTTGGAGCAAGAATCCATTCAAGAATGTGCCATGATTACAGCAGGCATCCATTTGATAGGGACACAATTCCCCCGTTTCAAGTAATGTTTAATTTGGTTGTAGAAGAAGGAAAAAAAACAACAACAAAAAAAAAATCAGGAATCCCCTACCCAGAGATGAATACCCCAATGTCATGAGGATTTTATAGCAAAGGTGATTTGACAAGGAATAGTAAGATATTATAGTTCATCTGCCCATGTTTTTCTTGACGCAGCCATGATCAGCAATAGCAAGGTAACCATGGGCACTGTTCTTACAAAAAAGAAATAAAGAGTGACTTCCTAGTATTCTGAGGAGAGAAAAAAGCTGATACCAATTCTGTAGTCTTATATAAGTGTCCAGTGCCACACTTTCTAGGAGTTACAGTAATATTGCCATAGTTTTAACTGTGGTGCTTGGGAACGGCAGCCTGAGGTCAGAGCACTACCAGAACAGAATCTTTATCATAATAGCTCAGCATCACAACAACAACAAGCAACACAATAACAACAAAAACAACAAATACAATAACTCAGAAAGAAAATTGGTAATTAAAACTCATTGGATCCATCACTCTTGTACAAGCAAAGCTACATCCATGTCTTCACTACTAATCTTTTGCAATAGATTTAAAATATTTATTCAAAACCTACATAAGAGTTTTTATAAAGACTGATTATAGAACAGAATGTTTGCTGATGTTTTTATTGTCTGAAAAAACCTTATGAGTTCCAAAATCCTAGCAAATTGCATCCCTGTAAGAACACAGCTTTGTCTGTACATTTTCCAAGCTAGATTTCTTTCTGCTCTTTGCATGAATGTCATAAACTAGCATTTGAGTTGACCCAACTCAAACCAGCTGTTGTTTTTCTTCTTTGAGTTACTTTCTTTTCACACCCTGCTTGTACCCTCTACCTTTCCTCATACTGACAGCTTTGCTAGAATAAATCTTTGCCGTTCAGGCAGATGTGAAAAGAGCCTGTTACCAAGCTTAGTGTCCTTTTTTGGTCAGGTATGCCTAGCTCAGATTACAAAGCTCTGACTAGTGTATCAGATTGTTTTTGTATTTCTAATTCCACACTACCAAAACTTGAATTACTTGTAAACAAGCCAAATTTTTTTATATTGATGCTACAAAATAAACCTGTATATGGCACTATGTATATACTTTGTCTTAAAGATGTACAGCATCATCTCCCTTCAGTCACAGATAATCCACACATAGGCAGATCAAAAATCCTAAAAGCCAATAAACCTGTGGCTCACTGTGGTCCACAGAGAACTTCCTAGCACTTGAAGTGGCATCTGTGGCAATGCTGAGAGCTGCAGTTTGAGTTTACACCTGAAAATGAAGATCTGTGGAGGAATTATGACTTTCACTGCCAAGAGAATGTTTTAATTTCTAGTATCGGAGTCTTTTGAAAGTTCACCACCTAGCCTGCAGATGGAGAGAGAGGGCTGTGCTTAATACACACTCATCGGTGCTCCCCACAGTGCCCAAACTCGGTCCAAACCCAGCCCTTCAGTTTTCACAGATAAAGTAGAACAAAGACTGATGGTATGGCAAATGTATAACTGAATAAATATGTCTAAAGGGAAATGAATAAATATGTCTAAAGGGAAATGAATAAATATGTCTAAAGGGAAATGAATAAATATGTCTAAAGGGAAATTTAGGCTTAGCCATATACCTTTAACTTGAGAACATGCTTATGAACCTCTGTACATATCGACAAGAATGATAGACCAAGGACTTCTTGCAAAGTATAAACTTCCAAATGTTCATGCCATTGAACAAAGGAAGTCAGAAACAATGCTATTTTCTTCTGTTTAGTGACCAATATTGCTCCACTGTTTTTATAAACCTGAAAGTCTGTTCAGTATCTCTGATACTTCTGTTATTTCTAATGCCAGAGACAGCAGATGAGACATGCTGGTTAAAATAAACTAATTTTAAATTCATTTTCCTGATCACTTACAATTTTGATCACAAATATTGATCCAAAAAAGAAATAATTAGAAGAAAGCAAAGAGATTTTCACACATACAATAGGAAAGGATTTACCTACTAAACCTTCAAATTATTTTTTCCAAGAGAACTAATTAACGAAGTGTGTACTTATATATAGAAAGGAGGCAATAAACAATAAGTTTTGATATTCTGACCCAAACAATCACTTCTATGGAGAATGATTACATTGTAGGTAACAGAAAAAGTTGAACTCAATGCACATATAGACAAAGATGAGCAACAAGCCACATTTGTTAAACTTCTCTTTATACTCAGAGGGAAAAAAAAAAAAAAAAAAAGAGGAAAGCACTGCTTTGAACTGAGGACTTAAGGCTTCAGTGAAGTTAACAAAATTCTCCTGCTGGGATCACAAATTAATCTTACAAACGCCAAAGTGACTTTATTTTGTTATCACTTCACAATATGTGTGCGTGTCACAAGCATGAGAGGGTAAGTGGATGTATATAGTGCTGCTTCTGCTGGCACTGTGCTATTGCATAGCTTAGACTCTTTAAATAAAGATACTACCTATTTTGTAATAAACCATGTGCAATAATAAATTATCTCAGGCTATGTAAGAAAACATGAGTTACATCACTAAGAACACCCAATAAGAAGAAACAACTGATTTCTATGTATTAATATTACCCAGTATATATAGAATGTAGATATTTCCTTTACAGGTTAATTAATACCTCACTGCTGTGGAAGTAGTGGTAAGCATAACATCTTGGAAGTCAAGAGTCCCTTAGGAGGATGGAGGGAGAAACCTTATCCATTCAGACTTCACCTGCCCCACACAGGAGAACAGTATCTGCACACCAACTTGCTTGATACTGACAAATCCGCAAACGTGCAGATTAAATACTGATGTGGCATTCAAGCTGCTCACAGCTCTTAATGTTCTGCTGCCTTTGTGTCCTCATTAATAGGTTCATCTTCATCCCTGCCCTCTGCCAGAGCTCTATTCCCATAGAACAACAACAGTTGTTAACAGGAATCAGAGAACAGAGATCACACTCCTTTGTCTTCTGAAGTTAATGTTCGAAGTGAGAAATAGCAGGAAAGCCAGAAGTAGGAAAAGAAAAACAACACTTCAAGCAAATGCAGTTCTGTGGAATTCACTGCCATAGGACATCAACAACTGAAATACTGCTGATAGTTTTACTGCTCGCACACTGTGCAAGCAAAAGCTCATCAGAATTCATGCCAAGCAATGTAAAATATCAGGGATGAGAAAATGAACTTTGTTTTCTGTATTGTGATGGTAAGAGCAGCAGTCCATGCGAGAAAGATGCTTAACCTGAAGTGCCCTGTAATGGTCACCTCCCAAAGATGCCACTAGGTTCATGGCTAGAGGACGCACAGTGGTTCCTACTGCTCTGACCAACAGTTCTCCAGAAAACACACTATTGATTTAAGGAACAAACATTTGTGATGTACAATTTAAGATTTGCTTTAATTTTCACTATCACGTCTATGCTTCATCATCCCAGAATTTACCAGTACATTGCAGACTTCTAGTGCTTTATTTTTCATGAGAGTAGCTTGGCAAATAATACATTAGAAACTACTAATACTATCATCAGTTTAAGAAGTAGGGAAAAAATGCAATTTTTTTTTTTTTTTGAAGTTTCACTAATCTACTTATATGCACCATTAGAAACAATAAAATCACACCCAGCATCTTTTAACAAAGATGACTTAATTCATTCTTCTAGTTCTTACTAATAAAAAAATCAAAATGGAGAGAATTATGAGTTAAAATATGTTTATTATCTTCAATACATTATTATTTTGTTTAGGTAACTTTGTTCTCTGAAGCTGAAATTTGCATTTTACAGTTTTCTCTATGCTCCCATATTTTTTTCTTGAGGTTCAGCTCATACCCTTCCTCCTCCTATTTCAGCTTTGATTTTGCCAAGGGACAACCTTGTTCAGCAGCAAGCAGGCTGTCATTTTTACCTCTTTACTCCTCCCTACCCCCACTTCTCAATTAGTATTTTGCAGATATAAAGGAAACACCTTAGGTGAGTTGAGACGCTATTCGCAAGATCCTTCAGCCCACCCCCACTCCAATAACAATAATCAGAGACAAGGTGTCCTTGTTCTTTCCTTGCTACTAGAACATTCAGGATTGACAACTCTATATGGAGTTGCTCTGTTAATCATACATGTTCTGGTGGAAATTACTACCTTTATTACAAAGCCTTGTATAGATAGAGCTAAATGCCCATCTTTTCAATAAAGAATGTGCTCTTGTGTAAAATAATTACTCCATTATCAGATGTGCTTTAAGTATTGTGAAGTCGCTAGTCATTTTTCCTGTTCTGTGAGGATTATAAAAAAGAACTTGAATTTCCAAAGTACAGGATTTAAGACTATCAATTATTTCCTTCACAGGTCCCTCCCTTTCCAAAAGAAAATAATCTCCTCTGAAGAAGGTGTCATTCTTATGACAACAGAGGGAGTGCAATATCACACATTCAGTGAGAACTTCAGACCTGATTCAAAGCTCAGAATTTGAAGTATGTGGAAAATATCCTATTAACATCAATGAGCTGTTCATAAGATTTCCTGAATAAAAGCTTCCACTCAATGCCTTGCTTATATCTGTCTCAAAAAGTTTTGACACCCTGGTTCCAGTTACATCAGCCCTTGTTTTATTGCTCTTTACTGGTTACGTATATGGTTAGGTAACTAGGGATAGGACAAGAGCTAATGGCTTTAAGTTGTGCCAGGGAAGGTTCAGGTTGGATATTAGAAAGCATCTCTTGGAAGGAGTGGTGTTGCATTGACACAGGCTGCCCAGGGAGGTGGTGGTGTCATCATCCTTGGAGATGTCCATGAATAATGGTGATATGGCACTGAGGGACGTGATTAGTGGGAATGGTAGGGATGGGTTGGGGTTGGACTGGGTGATCTCAGTGATCTTTTCCAACTTTAATGATCCTATGATTCTATGCAAGTCCTTTCTTGCTTCAGAGGCATGATTAGTAAAGTTAGCTTTTGGTATTTACCTTTGCTTATTAAAATAACAAGCATCATAGGAACCATGCCAAAAGTAATACCAAAAACAAAGCAATATCCTTTTTTAAATGCGTAGATTTTTGGAATCAAAGAGTTTCCCTCATGCCTTGCAATCCATGTGATTCTAAAACTTGAAAGAAATCGTGTAATTATCATTTCCTGCAAAAGACAACGACTAAAATAACTTCCAACTCTGAATATTATATGTAGCTGAACTTGTTTATGCCATCAGAAACATCAGGAAGTTCTTTGATTTGATAAACACTTTTGAGAACTGATGGGCTAAACAAGACTTCCCTGCCAGGTGTCCTCTTTCATGAAATAAAGCATCACAGAAGCAAGTAGAGAAAAAACATAATTAAGACACTTATGAGCACCAGGTGTAGACAGAGGAGAAATGAATATCACAGGCAAGTACACAAAACAGGAAATCCAGGCAGGAAAATGACAGTTAATAACAGACCTTTCAAGTACAGCATATAAAAGAAAGAAAAAGAGAATAACATATGTAAGACATCAGGAAGGTGTCTTACGTCCACTCTCTCATAATCCAACTCAACTACTACTTTTTTTTTTATTATTATTCAGAACCATCAGAGTAAAGGTTATTGCCATAGAAATAGAAGCTACACTGGAAACACAGCAGAAAAGAGAACTGCGCTGGAAAATATTGCAGTTCAACTGAGTACTGAATATTTATCCCCAGAGGAGAAAAAGGCCCTATTCAAGACTAGCCCAAAACCCACAAACACTCAATCCTTTCTGCTAAAAGAAAACAAACAGCAATAATTTAACCTGCATGATATAAGGCTGAAATATTTTCTCTGCCTGTGCCCAAAAAGAATTACAATAAGAAATATGCAGCATTTCCCATTAGGGACTGATTTTTTAATTACTACCATTACATTCATAATGTAATGTAATTCATAATGTTCGTGATACTGCTGCAAGCTTCTCCCCACGACCCTCATACTCTACAGAAATGCAGTCAAAGTCAGGGGAATGCAGGTAATTGCAGCTAAACTCAGTAAAGTCAAGCTGTAAAGTAGCAAAAGCTATATTGTCCCCTCATTTTCATCACCAAAATAGGCCTGTTGAACTTGTCAATGTGTTGGATTAGTCCATGCTATCATGGCTGGACTGTTTCCATTTCTTTTGTTTCCTGGTGCTGCATTGAGATGTACTGTAATATTTTGGTATGGCATTGCAGTCATCAGGAAACACTCTTGTGTTTTGGAGCAAGATGTCTTTCTGGACACATCAGCAATAGCATTCTCTGGATGGTCATCATTATTTTGAAGGACGTGACAGTATTTTCATCCCAGATGAATGCATTCTTCTCCAGCTCATTAATGCCAATCTCTTCTACAATAAATAAGCTCAGTAGCTGGTCTTCACTGGCCTTTCCTAGATGATTTATGTCATCAGCTTGCAATAAGTCATGTTGAAGTTTCCCTGCCCTAGATTCTCTCCAACACTGTAACTAGTTTGGTGACTTCTCTCCAGTATTTCATATCCATTATTCAGCAAGCTGATGCTGATGATGCACTTTCAGCTAGGTTGCTTTCATCTTTCATTTTGTTAAATGCAAATTGGATTTGAAAACGAAGGTAGATACTGTTGTAATCATACTGGCAAGTAACAGTGTTATTCAGCTGTCAACAGAATTCAGCTTAAATAGATCATGGCACAAGAAAGAAACTGTATCAATGACTTTGCTTTGCTTGTATTTAAATATTACATCAAACCTACACTGTCACAGGGGACAAAAAGGGAGTGCAAATTGCAAATATAGCATTCTTATTTCACATCCTCTCTTTCCCCTTTCTCCTGCTCCTTGGCAAATCCATAGGGTGTTCTTACAGAGGTAAGTTTGTGCATTGTTTGCCAGAAAGATAGCAGCATGATAAACCATGCAGCACCAGTGCCACAGGGTCCTGTTTTGTGATACTGGCTTCAATAAACCAATTAACATGCATAGTCTTAAATAAGAGGGTTACAAGTATATCACTAGAAAATGCTACATATACTTGCCAGTGGTACCCATTCTTGGTCAATATGTCATTTATAATAGATAACAATGGTCTGTTTTTCTCAAAGTAACTATTAATTATTAATCAATTTCTGAACTACACGTAATCATGTGCTTGACATAGAAAATAAGCCAGATGTGACATAAGTTTCACTACACCCTGTTGGTGGAAGCCCTCTCCGTCAGATACACAGGTTACTTTGAAAGTAATGTCTCCTATTTATTTCCATGGAAACTATAATAGACACAGAGCATAAGAACATTATTTGACAGAGCAAATTCTCAGCTACAAGAAACTATTCTTCAACAAAGTCACTACCACCAACTATGCATTTCTGCAAGCAATGAAACACCTTTGTTTAATCTGCACTTCCATGTCAGAGGTCATTTTTCAAACTGCTGCATTGCTGCCATCTGTCATACAGTAACAAAATGTAATGAGATATTGATGAGGGGCTTCAACCCTACTGCCATACCACCAACATCCACATTACTTTCAGCAGCATTACTTTCAGAGTAGTCCTCAAACATGACAGGACAACAAGCTGTTCTGGTGACTGTCACTGACTTCATGAATCAAATAAATTAACTATCTTCTGAGAGTATTCCTTCACCAATTTAAAAGCACAACAAATTCATTAAGTTCCAAACATACCCTCTCTTCAGTATTTTCTTTTTTCCCTAAAAGTCCAATTCCTAGAATTACATGATCAAACTTAACAGAGTGGCAGTATGTGGTTTACTCATTTGGTTAACTCCATTTCTGATAAAAACACTATGTTTTGATAAAATTCCTTCTAGATTGCAGATGCTTTGGGAAAAAAAAAAATCCCCATTTACTCAATAATATTTTTAACTTTAAAATACATGTGAGTGCTAACTAAAGTTTTTTTAATTCATTCAATAGGCCCTGGCTTCTGAATTGGACAGTACTCATTTTGACTAAGTTTGATAAGATTTTAACAGTAAGGAACAAGTTCACTGTTCTTTGTTACTAATACACAAGTACACTGAGTCTTTACTTACAGAGGCTAGCAGACATTGACTATTTTTTTCTTTTTTTTTTTTTGCAAAGGGTTGATTATTCTCTACAAGGCGGAAGCAATGTAGCTGTAGCTGCAGCTCCCACACAGAGTAATCCCTCTGAAACATCATGGTACAAGCTACAATATTTAGCACAGCCATAGATGGGAAAAAAAAGCTTGTTATTAAAATCACTTAAGAAAAATACAATTGGTAATGCAGTAAATAAAACCCCTGCATACACAAGACTCAGAGGTTATTCTGACCATCTGTTCCCTCTGCCTTTAGTTCCAGAAAACAAACTCGTTCTTGCTAAGTTTCAGCATCCTAAGCAGTCCTCCCATCTGGGGAGTGCTGTCTCCAGCTCAGCCCCCGTGTCCATGCATCTCAGCCATTTTTCTCATTGTGAGTTTGAATGGAAAACTCAGATTGGTAAAGCGGCAGACCCAGAAAACTCAAAATCATGGGATGGAGGGCTGAGCATGTGCCCTTAGGTGGGGCAAGATGCATCCAGAGCTTTGGGTTTGATGATCTTTAAGGTCTTTTCCAACCTGAGCTATTCTATGATTCTGTGGTGTCAGAACCATTCCTTACACCTCTCATTAATATCTCATTATAGAAATAATAATGAATATTTATTAGCAGCCTTCTCACTCACTGAAGTGCTTAATTTTGCACTCTCACCATTCACTACAAATGCTATCAGAAACCATAACAAGCGCAAGAAATATTTAAGTACTGACACTCTTTCTATTGAATCAATAAAACAGAAAGACATAGATGTTCCTGCTGGTGCAACCAGTCTTTTGTGCTGCCCTTCACTTGGCCAAGGCAGAACATGCAGTGGAATAGCCCTGTCATGCATGGTCCCTCATAGCCAAAGGGTTTCAGAAGTGACACTTCCATACACAGGGCCACTGCTTCCGTGTTCCTCTGCTCAGGTTTCCCCCATCTGCTAGAGAAAAGTTCAACAAGGCAATAGGCAAATTCAGCACAAAGCCAAGTCCTGCACACTGCCCTTGCACTCCAATGTCTTCACACCTCCAAGAGAGGAGAACTTTGTAAAAATGTGCCCCTGCAAGTTTCTACATGCACCTATACTGACAAGAGTTCCAGGAGAGTTTGGAAGCCAGCATTTTGCAGTTAGAGGGACTTGATCATTTCAGATACAAAGCAAGGAAGCAATAGGACTTGATATATATTTACATACACATATACAATCTTTCATTTGACAAAAACCAAAATCTCTTACTGGAACACATTCAAACCTGAAATTCTTCCAGATTTCCATTTTATACTTTACTAGACCGTTCAGATATGCTGTGACCAATAGTTATATACAGGCATAGTGTACTTCCCACCAGACTGTGTATGCCAAGTGTCAGATGAAGCCTCAGAGTTTCAGTGTCACAAGAAAACTTACGAATATCCCTAATAAGGACTCTAATACTTGTATACTCCAACAGAAGAAAAAATCTTGGATTTTTAAAAGAATTCCTAAGTACCCTGTAACACCACAAATCACTCAGCTCACAATCTCTTAACTGTGCCAGGAATTTCCTTGCTCAAATTTCAGTCTTTGGGGCTGAACTAATGAGAACAGTTCCCCAGTTGATTTACATCAGACAGAGCGCTGTTTTGATTTAAACCACGTCTCTGCAGCAGAGGGCACTGTGAAAGCACCAGATGCTACATACAGACCTGCACAGAAAAAGCTGGAGAGAGTGACAGGAGATTCTACCCAGGGAACATGCGTTTATCTTATTTCCACTCCTGAAAGGCAACAGCAGTTTCTCCTCTGAGCAGGGATCCAAGAGGGAGGCTGCTTTATGCTCCTAACAGCTGAGTCTTAATGGTACAGCTGCTGTTGATGAGATGATCTTCCAAGTGAGATCTTTCTGAGATAGCTGATGATGAGTAAAGAGCCCATCTCTCCAGACACCACAGCTGGCAGTACCACTAGGAAGATGGACA
Organism: Tragopan temminckii; assembly: GCA_028571105.1. NCBI lineage: Eukaryota > Metazoa > Chordata > Aves > Galliformes > Phasianidae > Tragopan > Tragopan temminckii. The sequence continues at coordinate 23,516,503 of JAOWBP010004015.1, forward strand.
GAGAGCTACAGAACTGGGAGCTGGGAATCAAAGTGCACTGTAACAGTGAATGACAGGTGGTTGTACCACTGACAACCTGTGGATACACTTACTCCATAAAATCTGCTTAGGACTTTGCTAGCTTAACTTTCTAAAAGTTCTTAGGAGAATCAACGCTGTTAAATTTTGGGTTTTATAAATCACTTACATTACCTTGGAAGTTGAAGACAGCTCTCCCCTGCTTTCCTTTTACATTCTGCACTAAAAGGTATTCCCAAACACCCTACAGAGAGGCTAAGCCTGCAGACCAGAAACATTAGCAGCTGTGCTCATTGTGCAACATCTCTGAATCTATCAACAGCCCCTTGCAGGGGGAACCAGCCCTGTCTTTCTTCCTCTGCACAACTATTTCAGTTTTAAGGAATACTTTTAGAAATAAAATGAACTATTGCAGAGCCATTAAAAGAATTAAATAATCCATAAGCAGCAGTAAAATGGTACAATAAGGAACATTCAGTGTCATTTTAAAAGGTCAGTTTTGTGCAGACAAAGGCTGACTGACAAATGAGAAAAGTATTCACCAGCATGGATCCACCACTGCTCCAAAGTCAACTGTACCTGATGATGAGGCTGGTTTTTATAAGTACTCCTCTAGAAAGCAAAAAAGCCCCATTAATTGACCATTGATAAAGGCCCTATAAACTAAGCAAAGCTTTGCCTCGTAAGCGCTTTTGGCTGATGGCTCCCATCAGATAAGAGTTTCTTTAAATTCTTGTTCCTAGGTTCTTTAGGAAGCGTCTGCGTTCACTGGGAAGCCCTAATAAAAAGAGGAAATGTAGTAATTCTAACTGTAGACTAAATGATGCAGAAGATATCATATTCAGCTTTCCATGTCTGAGATGGAAAACACATTTGATTTGCATAGACAGGCTTTGCTTTTAGTTCAATAGCTTTGGTATTTCAGCCAGAACAGAGGCACACAGAGCTATGCAGCTAAGAAAATGGCCTCACACAGAATAGGTTTGCTGGATGATAACCATGAAAAAGATGTTGATTCTTGAAGTACTATTTTACAATAGCTAATAGTGTTCTTTACTCTAGCACTGTGGTGGTATTTAATCTGTGGACTTCAAAGAGCTTTTCTACAAAATAAAGGGTGAAATAACTTTCCAAAACAAATAGGCATCAAATATTCATCTAGGGGAAGCTCTGAGCACAGTTCTTAGCCTGCAAAAACCTTCCCAACCCTTAAAATGCATTAATTCCTTATCACCTTAGCATCACAACTAAACCTGTTGATCACATGAGGATTAATGACCCAACTAACGACCAACAGCAGCACAACTCCATTATGATCAACAGATCAGAATAAAATTTCTAACAACTGCAATCTAGCTGACAGTATCTTCAGGTACTGTAAAAATATCTGGGAATATTTTTTTCCTCCTACATACAGAGAATAAATTTCCTCTGACCACAAGATGGCCCCCACAGTATATTCTCTGTGCTGAGGCATACCTCTTCACTGATTTATGTGAAGACTGATTTATTCATAGACTGTAATAATCTAGCTTCCCTTTTTTTTTTTTTTTTTTTAATATAAAGTTTCTTTGTCTACAGACACCTTTTGCTGGTAGAAGGGAAAACAGGAAGGCTGAGTCTGTCAATTAATTCCCAGCCCCTGGGTGAGTGACATTGCCCCAGGCTGGGCTTGCAGCATGTTGTCCCAAAACACGTGACTTCATGCTGTGAACCCAGCACTGCCCTGAATGCATGTTGTCCCTGCACTCTGCAACCTCCACACAGTCCCAATGTCACCTCTGGACAACTATGGCTGGTGTGAAAGAGACAGCCTTGTGTTTCTGGAGAAAACTCTTCCCAACATCTTGATCACGTATGATTTGATACAGTGAAAATCTTACACAAAGTATTAGAGAAGTCCCAGTAACAATTCAGTTCTGAGAAAGATGAAAGAGGCATCCCTGAGCAGGTCCAGAAAATTCAGCAAAAGCATTAAAGACATGATGAAAAGATTATCTTGTGATTATCACCCCAACAAAACTTGTATACAAAAGGAAAATACTACCCCATTAAAAAGCAAAGAAATTTGTATCTGTAATGACAGAAGTGGCTCTTTGCAGATTGATAACCTCTCAAAACAAGTTAAAGCTATGTAGTACAGTTACCCAGTGCTAAAGGAATGGATATGTAATAAAAATAAACACATGTATATAGATTCATCATCATATTCTGGCTTCAGAGCATAGTCCTTTGTGGGCAACTATGGCAGGAAAGGCTGGGCCCTCACCCCACATCACACCCAGCCCTGCAGAATAGTCATTTCAGCACAGCCACCCCCAAGGAGCTGCAAGTCAGGTGCCCTATGATCTTATAGCATGCGAAGACAAAATTAAACCCTGGGAAATACTTGCATCTCTATGGAGAAAAAAAAAAAAAAAAAAAAAAAAACACCAAAATAAATATTCCAGCAGCATCTATAGCTATCATTTATTTCCTTACTCTATGCCTTAAAACCCCAACCTTGAAGCTTAGCTGTAACCCTGACTCCATTTTCTATTTTACTGAACATTACTTTTTTTTTTTTTTTTTTAATTCCAGTGCATCTGTTATTCTCCAGTGTTATCATAGTTGCTAGCTGGTGACACACCATTTTTGCTCTTGCTTTGATGCTATCGGTGCATCAGAATGGATTATGTATTTTTCTAGGAGCAAAATTTGACCTGCTAACAACCTATTACTGGTAAAGAAATAGAGAACAATATTTTCTCCGGACAAAAAATGTACTTGCTAGGCTGGCAGTTATAGGAAAAACAAAATTCTTCTTCATTTATATACTGAAGATTTTTGTCTTTAGCTCCTGGCACACATTATGAATAGATCCCTCGAACACACCTGAGATTGACTTTTGCCTTAACACAGTCAAACCATGGGGAGAAGGGAAACCTTTGGCTTCAGTATTTCAAAGGTATCTTTCCTAAACTGCAATATATGTCCTCACTCTCTAGTCAGAGTAACCCTCAGAGGTCTCACACAAACCTGTTTAACTCCCTCTCAGACATGAGTATGTAAATGGTATGTTTTTTCTTGAATGTTTGATTAAACTGACTTCTCAGGCAATCCCCTTTGCTGAGCAATTCACACAAGCAGAGAATTAAACCCCGTACAGCTCAGAGTGCAAAGACAACACATTCTGCTTCACCAAAGCAGGCCTTTCTAGGACATACTAAACATGTCCTAATACCAGAAATCCAAAGTGTCCCTGCATAGCATATGACCTGTGAAGGAAGTGTGCCAGAATAAAAATAAAGATTAATGTACCACATAAAAATATTCTCCTTGCCAAACACAAGGTAGGGATTCAGACTGTCTCCTATTCCATTCAAAAGCTTCATAGTTAGAAGACTCAGGGAAACTGAACCTGAGCAAGGCAGAGATGCATCATATTAAAAAAATGGGGAAAAGTTGTATCAATCGTATTAAGAAAGTTCAGTGGAAGCCTCAGTGCTGCCATTTTCTTCGCTAGGATCCAGTAGTCATAGAAAAATGCAACGCATTGTTCTTCTTCAGGAAGTTTCTCACTTTTTTCAGAAATATAACTTAACTGTGCCAAAAGAAGCTAACCACTTTCTGAAATTCGAACAGTTTCAAACATACACTATTTTCTGTTCTGACTTCTTTAGAGACAAGAACTCTTAGATCTTTAAATCCCAGAGTTCTGCAGAGAAGTACTTTATGGTCATTATTTAGAGAAGCATATACTTCTTTGCTCCTTCGTTCATTTTGAGGTATACTGTATTATTCCTCACAGCTAAACAGATGCCCAGAATGGACCATCATTACATCTACTTAATCACTGCTTTCAAAAACTTGTCTTTTTCTTGGTATCTTATGATGTAAAGAGCTTCAGAATGCTGTAAAAGCTCACATAAGCTGTATTTTTTAAATAAGCGTTCGTCATCAATGCCCCAGTTTTACAGGGTGTTGCAGGCATGAGTTTCCCTCTGTGCCTGCTCTCTTAAACCATTACTGCATTACAGCGTTAATCACAGCAAGTTGTTTTTCCTCTACCTTAAACTCTACTTTCTTTTTCCCCATTGCATCTCTTTGTGGTGACCTCCCTGAGGTCAACCGTTGTGTCCCTGCTCCACATGGGGGGGGAAGTCAGCCCTCCTCCCAGCTCAGCATACATGAAGCACTGCAGAGATTTCTGTTAGTTTCTAGCTCAGATACAACAAGAAAGAGCCCATTTACCCTTGCTGCTCAAAGTGCAGAAGGGAAATACTTGGTTGAGGCTGAGATGCTCTCATCATTTCAGTGTGATAAGCCACAGTTGTTTCCTTTTTTTCCCTCTTTCAAGCATTTTAAGAAAGGCCAGAGGTCAGATTAAGATCTTTTTCTTTAGAAATGGTCAAGTTTTTACAGAAAGCCCAACAGTTCACATGACTTAGTTCTGCCTCACAAATTAACGAGTAAATGATCACAGAATAGCTGAATAGCTTTCCAGTGACCAAGTCTTTCACCAGGCAGGGTCTAACTTATGCAGTTTTCTTTTGTGTATGGAAAGAAAAAGCATTTTTCTTTGTTAATTTAACAGGGAAACTCACCATTTCCAGGTTGTTACTGAGACTGTAATTACATGCTTTAATTTTAGGGCAGTGCCCTTAGTACTGTGAAGTTAACCTACCTCTGAATCTCTCCCATTTTCCTAGGATGAATCAAAAGGAAAAAAGAAACAGGAACATCATTCATTGGGAACTTTAAGGTTTTAACATTTTTTCTTGACAAATCTCCTCTAGGAAAAAAAAAAAGAGGTTCATAACATTCTGGTGATGATACATTCACACAGAGTGGAAGAAACCCACACTCGAGGTCCTGCTCTGCTCACTTCAGTACTGGAATCTCATTCTTTCATAAACTCTATAGCTGTCCCCATTAGAGGACTTTTGGCATCTCTGTACTATAAAAATTGTGCAGTGTTCTGAAGACAACTTCCATGGAAAAATATTCCTAAAACTGACGTGCACACTGAAAATGGAGTTATATAAGTGCAAAAATATTCAAAAATCTACTTTTTAAAAAAAGGGGGGGGAGCGGGGGAAGGATTTGCTGGCATGCTGAATGCTTTTAATTGAAAATTTGGCGAAAACTAGAACAACAAATAAAGTACAGTTCCAGATGATTCTGCTCTTCCTAAATCTTGTCTGGGAGTGAGCCAACATGAAAAGGAAATATGAAAAGTAATGTAACTACATTTTTTCCACATATTTCCCACAATACAGGTCACAATAAAAATGACTGTGTTCCCTGATAATAGATGTACCCTGATTACATAGAGTCCTCCCAGGAGGGAAGACTGGGAGAAGGAAGATTTCACAGGGCCCTACCCACTGCCAGAAAGAGCATCTAAAAAACAAAGAACTACAAAACAGATGTTAGAAAATTAATTGTTTTATTTTTGAAATGCATCATTTGGGACCAACACATTCTGTGAGTTTTGAAGAATAGAGATCTCAAAAAAATTGTATTATTAACATTTAAAAATTAATTTGTGTCTCAAGTTCTGTCATTTTTCTCTGTGTCAGCATAGAAGAGGTAGATGAATGTTTTTAAGGTATAGTCATTTGCCTCAGTTCCTCTATAAGATGCAAAATATTACATCTTAGTTAACATTAAAAGTTACAGTAATCTAACAGAAATAAATATATTTAATCCAAATAGAGTATATGCTGTCTATAAATAGCTAAAAAGTGTTAAAATAATTTAAGATCTGTACATTCAGGTAGCTCTGTATAGACTACTCATCTGGGCTACATTCCTTTTTCAGGAAGTATAATAACTGAACAGAAACTTTTATAGATGTGCATAACCACACACATTATAGGTGAAAAATAATCATGTTATAGTGATTTTACTCTATACTTGCAGGGCAGAGTCCCCCCTATGCAGCCTATTTAATCATATTCGTGAGTTTAATTTATATCAGTCAGCAATACAGAGATACAAAGATAAAAAGCAACTCAAGCTACTCAGAACTGTGAGGTGAATGTTTTAAGGCATGTGATAGCACAGGATTCAGAGACGTTGATCCCCAACCATCTCACACATTCAAAGAGTGAATCTTTGAATCATAATATGGCTTCAGGTGGAAGTGACCTTAAAGATCACTTGCCTCCAACCCCAATGGAAAAAGTATTTGAACCAAAGTTTCCATACATCAGACTTGGCACTTTCAATGAAAAGTACAACAAACAGCAATACCATGAAATGTACTTCCTCAAATAACAACGATAAGCTTCAGAGCAGGAAAGATTGAAATGGTTCCTAGCCTGAAATATTGAGCTCCAAAGCACATAGTTATGATTAATATTTTTCCAGGAATTGTCATTTTGCTAGGAATTCAATATTTATATTGAAGTCTTAAATATGAACTGGAAGAAACAATTGACAGTATTTGGGAAAATGGGTTGTGTTGTGTGACTATAAAGACAAGCTGAAAATAGGCTCTTTTATTATTTAAAAAAAAATGTAAATCTAGTTTTCTTGATCAAGAAACTTGAGCTGAGAATACAAGAGGAAAAAAGCCTTACTCATTTTTCCTTTTTAACAAGCTACTTTTGCTCTTTTGTGTCACTGTAATTTCCTGGCTCATTAAAAGGTTTAAACTGCCTCATTTTTTCATGCTCCATTCTGTGCCTCTGAAACGTGGTGTTCAGACATTCACTCTGATGCAGAATCCAATTACCAAAGAAGGGAAAATGAAGGCTAAAACACTTGAGATGCATGAAAGTTGGATTCAACCTTGAGTACATGATGTAACACCGTACCTAGGGGAAAAACACTGCAAGATTTTCTTTCCTTTGCAAACTATATGCACAGTTTCCTGAGCACCATGATATGAACAGAGTTCTGAAATATTTTCAGTGAAACCTTTGATCTCAAGCAAGACTAAGGGCAGTAGATCAGTTTACTTCTCCAGCAAAGAAGGCAAAAAAAAATTTACTGATTAAGAGTTGGAGATAGTACTGCAGCTGTCTGATCCATCTCCTCTTATTTGACTTGCACCCATCTGGTTGCACTCGTAAAGAGAACATTACAGATGTTCAGCTTAACGGAGAAGCCTTTGAGAGAACATTTACATACACTCCATTAGCCTGGGCAATAAAAAACACCACAAGACATTTGAAAGTCCAACAGCTTCAGTTTTTCTGTTTTGTGAGAAATAAGCGTTTCACTGGTCACATTAGGCCAAGTATATCTGGAACTATCAGTACACTAAGAGTCTTTCACCACTGTGTTGTCCTGCAATCAGTGTTGGCCCAGCAGTGGTATGAGTGAGGGGGACTATGTTTTGTGCCAACTGGGAGTCCAAATGTTACTACCTGTCAGTCATATGCCTCCAGCTGAGGAAAAGGAAAAAATCTCTACTGATTTTAAGAATTCATGAAGAAGGACAAGCTAAACAGAAGAAAAACACAAAAAGAAACCCCAACTTTTTGGACATAAATGGCAGCCACTGAAAGACAGTAAATACCAATATTTTATGATCTTATCTCACTATTTTTCTTCTCTGTACCACATCTCTGAAGTACCATGCTGAGTTTAAGAAGAGTTACAGAACTGTTTTTGAACTAGCACTTTGGGGTAAAAAGGTATTTGGAGCAGAATGAACACCAAAACATGTAGCAAACCATTTTATAAGGAATTAAAAAGTTAGAAAAATATAACATCTCACATGGGTTCATCTGTTAAGTAAATTACTTTTCTGGAAACAGTTCTTAAAAGCACAGCTCCAAGAAATGCTGACCATAAAAAACTATTTTGTAAATATCAGAAACAATTCATTGTAAATAAGTACAGCCATGAGAATTCTATTTCAGTTAAAGTAGTAATTCTGTGGCTAGTGGTTTCAAGGTTTTTAATAGATTCAGTAGCTGGTCAGAGCATCTTGTGGTATGGAAGCGATCAAAGTTGTATCACAATGTAGACAAAGTCCAGAAAAGATGTCAGCAGCATCATCATCTTCTTCCTGAAAAGAGTCCGCAGCTATTCCCAACATGAAGTAAGCACAGCCAAAATGGACAAAGAGCAAAGTCAAGAATGACCTTGACTTTTGCTTATAATGATACCAGTGACCAGAATAGAAACTGAGACACACAAACAAGGAAGTTTTCAGACTCCTATCCACATGGCAATGAAACAAAGATCATCCGACACTAGTGTTACCACTTTGAACACACACTTCAAGTAGGTTTCTAAAATCATTTTCAGGTTTAAAAGGAAGTCCCTACCCAAGTCACGAATGAGATGTCACTGGCATGTCAGTTCACTGATGCTCAGACATTAGAAAGCAGGACTTTGTTCCTAAAGATCAAGTTTAGTGATAATATCACCCCCAGAAAAGAACTGGCCACTACAGCAGCCATATAACAAGTCTGTCCCAGGAATATTCTGAAGTCAGAGGTGGTGGCAGTGTGTTTATTCTTTATTCCTCACATCTTTTACCACTCCATTGCATGAAGCATTTGGAACCATTTGGCAGTAGAACAGACACTCCCACTACCATGATCAGGTTACTCCTTCCACCTTATTTCTAAGGGATTTAATACAAAAAGAGACAGAATCTATAATCAAACTCTTTGGCCCTATCTGTATATAGACTGCTGTTCTGAATGGAATAGAAAGAAGAGTCAGATCCCTGAAAAATATCACTAGTCATTGGGCCTAGCTACCAAACACCAGATGTGAAAGTGTCACTAAGCCAGCAGGAGTGAGAGAGGTGATCCATGCCTGTCTGTACTACACAACTACAAATTACCTGTGCATTTAAATAGCAGTCAGGTAAAATAAAAAAACACATAACATTTCCTGTTAAAATCAGAGCAGGAAACAGCTCTCACAGAGGCTCATACTGAATGGAGAAGAAAAACAGATGCTGCATTACACTGCCCATTCTCTAAGAAAGTCCTGGGGGTGCTATTACAGCAGCTACCACCAGAACTGAGGGTTTAGATCTCTCCTTCACAATTGTGTGACAATATTGCTATGTTGCTTACTAAGAGTGACATGCAAATGCAGCATAACAAGCATAGCTGGCTTCCAATATATTAGTAAACAAACACTTTTGACGACATTCCTGTCACTACTGTGTTAATATTTGAAATAATCTTCAGATAAGTTTTTACATTACACATTACCTTTAAAGAAATAATAAGAAACAGAAAAGCTATCAGATTAACTCTGAGAGGTTTAACAGGGGCTTTAATAGCTGATGAGGATGCAGGAGCTATTGGATTTCTGTTGTTTCTCTCAAGATCTTCCTAAGGCTTCACATAGATGCCTGGAAAAGTCTTTCCACTCCATCTTTATATAATGACAGAGGAGCAAAGAAAAGGGGAATGTTCTGTCATCCTCCTTCCTGAGGATGCACATCAAACAAGATAGCTTTCCTGTTCAAAATCTATTTCTCAATTTTCAGAATTAAAAACATCTGGGTTTCCCATGTCAACTCATAACATTTAAAACTATTCTGAAATGAAAGATCATTTTTCCACTGTTGAATATTCTGACCAAGGCCAAAGAGTAATTTCACAGTAATTGGAAACAAAACATTATTGATCGAGGAAAAAAAATAAGAATTCAAAATTGAATTTTTTTATTAAGTCAAAATGGATTTTGGTTTCAGTAATGTTACCAGAAAAGGTCAGCCTTCTCAGTGTAATTGGGCTATTTCTGCCCAGGGCATGGTCCTATTTCTTTCTTGCACTTTAGTCTCTTCCTGTAGACCACAGATGCAGGATTGGAAAGGGCATTGTGATAAGCAGGTGAAAAAAATCACTTTATCACCTCTTAGTCTAATTCTTACTAATTAAGGACAGAATAATTGGTTCAGTCTTTCTGATCATTCGGTTTTGATAGGTTAAATTGGTTTATCTTCATGGCTTTATTGAATAGACCACTTTGAAATTAACATCCAATAAATAAAAGTGTGTTCTTACAGAAACAAAGCTTGTGTGTATGGCTTTATACCACAGGCTTCACAAATATTAGGCAGAATATCTAATTTAATCTACATCCATCCAGTTTGCTCAGAAATGAGACATGTGAACCTCATTATCTCAGCTCACTGAATGAGTGGAAGCATCTCCAGCCTTAATAAATCCAGCTTCCATTTCTCAAGCCAGTAATAAAGCACAGATCTCAGTAAATGAGCTTAGTTTCGTTAGCACAAATCCTTTGAATCCAGTGAAATTCTACTGTTTTAAGGTTTTCTTCATGCAGAAATAATCTTAGATCAGTGTTATGCAAATAGGAATTTGTTTCTCAATGTACAATAGGAAGAAAAAAATTATGTCAGCTACAGCAACGACTGCTTCACCAATAAATAGGACCTTTTTTTCCCCCAAAATTGGAAACTGTTTTTCTCCTACTCTGATCCTGGTGAGGAGAAAATAAAATGTGAAAATTTATATCCTTCATCTGAATATTTTTCTGAAATGATTTGCTATTGAATTACAGCCATCTTTGAAGATTTCTGATAAAATCAGATTTTTTTTTTTAAATGAAAAAGGTGTTGCTCCTCTAGGTTTCAGTAAGCAAGAGATACAGAAATTATAGTGTGGCAACCAGGGCCTAGAAGAGTCCTTTGTCAGTTTCATATAAACACTGTGCTTCCTTCTAAATTTTTGCTTTGGAGCATAGCAAGTTACATTAAATTTCATTTGCGACTTTTAGACAGAAGTGTACAAAGATTTAGACAAATATTTCTCTACTTGAATTTCAGGGGGAAAAATAAGCATAAACATTCATCTGTATCCAAAACAACTCAGAATAAATGATACCACACAAGCTGTCACTAGTCCCTAAAACACCTCCAGACAATTCTCACTTTTTTTTTCCTCTTTTTTCAAAATCTTTAATGAAACACAGAAATATCATCAGATGGTTACCGAGAATCAGCTGCAATGTTTCTTACAGACTCAAGCAGAATTGGAGCTTACTGGGTCCTCTGAGGGGCCTTACCATTACTGGTAGCGCTTCACTTTCCTGAAAGCAAGCAAGTTCTGGATACTTAATCTTTGTGAGAGCTGAGGAGTACCAAAGCTTTCAGTCAAAAAAATATATACCACAAATTATGTGAGAACTATTTTAGCAGGGATGCAGGTAATAAAACAGACAAGATTCCACCCTCATTCAAAATTATACATAGAGTGATGCATCAATTCATAAACAAGAGACTAAATGGACATAACACAGCATATAACTGTGTTAGCTTTGATGTCCTATGATGCTAAAGTCTACATCTCCTACTGTACACTCAGCCAGTAGTCACCACTGTGACTACTTGATGTGGACTATTCACGTACTAAGAGAATGAATAATCAACGAGAGCAAATAGAAAATAGTCACTGTATGTGACAGCAATAACTGACAATACCACCTTCACTTCAAAAAGAGAATCTGACCACAAAGGGGTGTGTTAAACACAAATGTGATATCAAAATACCAAAAGGTCGCTAAGTCTGCTGTATCTGTGTAATGTGTATTATACACATATTTACATAAACATGTTTTTAGTGAAAAATTACTTCATCTTTCTTCTGTTGCTTCTTTGGTCCTGAAGGATGATGCCTTCTACTCTAACACTGAAGAAGAGGAGCTGAAAATGCAGCAGGAAAAAGGTGAGAGCAAAGAGTAGGAAAGAGGAATGAGAAAAGAGAATAAGACAAAGTGAAATGCAGAGGGAAGAAGATAGCTTATCTTGATGTTTTCATCACTGCCGTTTCATTCTGGCTTCTAGTATAAATGACAAAATTTCTAGCTTTGAAAAAGAGGGATGATGGTATGTTCACAGATGATATGAAGAAGCTTTAGCCAGTTTTAGTTTAGAAGAAAGAGCAAATATGGTAACTGAGCCTGCAACACTACGCCCTACTGATAGAAGGTACACAGTGGAACTGTTGGCACATAGGACCTCAAAAAAAAAAAAATCTATGAATATACTTACACAAAATAGAAATCCTATCACCACAACAAAGCAACAAAAGGTAATTGTTTCATACACCTGTGTTCTGCTCATTAATTCACTGATTACACCCATGTGATTCAGTTTTATTAGAAACCTGATGCTCTCCATGACATCAGATATTTCCTGGCAAAACCTTCACACTCAAGTGTGCTGAAGTGTTGTTTTCTAATGCATGAATACACATGGAATAAGTTTATAGTTTGAACTTTGTGCCTTTGCCACTGTTGTTCGAGGCCATGTTTTTCTTCAGACTCAGGAAACAAGAAGTAAATATAGACTCTGATTTCCTGTTGGGTTTGCCTTATTATGGTTTTACTAATGCATTTTGTCCTGTAAACACTTTCAAAGTTGCATCTGCCAACCTGTCCTATAGCAGAAGGTCCATTTATATGACTCTCCTCAATAGTAGGTCATTTGTGCTGAGGACAGCTTTCTCAAGGTGGATGTCTGCTCTTCTTTGTGAGGAGCAATTTACAGATACTTAGGCTGGTATAAATTCGTATTTTAAAGGCCTGTTTCTCCACTAATTCGTCAACTTGTGCCACTCCACCTCCTCTGTATGCTGAACGAATCAGAAAATAAAACAGAAGAGAGCAACCAAACAGGAATTATATGTTGGCAAGCAGAAGTTAGTTTAATTTGAAGACTGAATGGTATCCTGACAACAACAAAAAAAAACCACACAAGAAAAAATTCTAAATAATGAGGGAGATAAATACAGAAATGTGAATTTCAAACTAAGTCTGCAAAGCAAAACATAAGGGTAAAATATCACTAAACAAACCCCAGCTTTTGGGGAAAGATGCAAGAGCTTCAAAGGATTCTATCGTCTTGCAAGAATTCGGGTATATCAACAGAGGTTTCACAGCATAAACAGAAAGGATAACAAGAGAATCAGTAACTCCAAAGAATTTTTCAGAGAAATGAAGAATAATATTAGAGCAGAAGATGAAGAGACAACATCTGAAAAGCAGTACAACGTATAAGTTTAAAGGCACACATTCTTGGCTTGACATTATAGAGGATTTAATGCCCAAGCCAAGGGAGTGCCAAGAAGTTTCCATATTGTAGCTGTGTTTTGATGCACAGAATCAAAACCAAAAAATTATTTTAAAGTGACGGCTTCTTTTTTGCCAAAAAAGAAGAAACCCAGTGCAGATGAGTATTC
>JAOWBP010004015.1:23529750-23603491 GCA_028571105.1 Tragopan temminckii
GAGCTTAAGGTTTCTTTGGATGGTTAGCTGAAAAAGTGGAATAAAATGAGAACTGACTGCGTTTTGTTTCCTGACGTTTATTTTGTAGCCATTAAGTGTACTGCTGAAAAACTTCAGTAAAGTACTCACTTAAACAGGATTTAACCTGATGTTTAAATGAGCTGCCCAATCAAGACCTGCAGGGTACCAGAATATCCTCTCTGGAAGTGTACTCATTATACTCTGTTGCATTTGCAATGTTTTGCAAATGGCTGCTTGTCTAACAAAATATACTCACATAAAATGCATTTGTAATGTAACAGCACTGGGAAAAAAATGCCATAAATATTGTACCTTGTCTAACCAAAACTTACTCATTGCATTCAGTTCCCTTTTTAGTGAGTGTGAAGTTGACCCTGCTGAAATTAACGGCTTGATTCATGTACAAACCACGTGACAGAAAAGTCAGATTGTATAGCATTTGAAGGAATAGTTGGTTTCGAGAAGGATTTGAGTGATTGCTTGTTTGGTTGTTTTGTTGTCGGCATTTTGTGGTTTTTTGTTTTTGTTTTTGTTTTATGCTGGTAGCTTTGGTGATAGGTGATGTACTGGTAGTTGTTGTAGCTCCTCTAACCACCCCACTGTGTTAGAGTCACAGTGCTCACTGTAGGAGCGCTGATGGCAGAGTCTCAGAGATCCCTGTGCTGTGCCTGAAGCTGAGTTGCCAAGGTACCTCTTGTATATCTTTGCCTGCTGAACTGGTCCTAGCCATGCTTTTTCTGCAACCTCAGAACTGCAGTTCCATTGTATGTATGAATTACCAGCAAGAGTTTACCATCACGGTGAATATGAAAGCTGGGACTCCAATCCTTTTCTCCATAGCTGTGTTTTAGCCTAAACTGGACTGTGAAGCCACAACCATTTTGTCATTTTCAGGACCTTTGAAGATATATCTTCAAACAGTTACCAAGTGATACATGGAAGAGGTGTGTTCTCACATATGCTCACATACCAGAGGTTCATCCCCTCTTCATGCACTGAGCTTCTCTGCTTCATGTAATCTAACAATTTGGCCTTCTATGTATTTTTGTATCCACAAACAAAAAATCTGTGTTAATAAATCTCTTCTATATACTGTGAAGTGCTGGAGTATCTCCCAGCTCATTGCAGTTATGTGTACTTTAGATCACAGGGCTGATGGCTTATACTTGGAGGCTCTGCAGAGAGTGTTGCGTGCTATGCTAGTGACACAGCTTTGGCTATAAGCCCTGATTCAAAGCCAGTTGCAATCAAACAGTCAAAAGGCATGTCTACACAGCATAAAGAAAGTGTAATTGTAATTTGTCCTGGAATTACCCTTGGTAGTTTAATCCAGTTAGCATTAAAAATAATAACAGAAGCAAATGTATAATAAGGCGCTACCAGAATCCAGGGCTCTCTAATGTGGATTGCTGGTGCCTCCTGGAACCCATCTCCATACACAAGCAAAGTCACATTTGTGGTGAGCACTGGTATTACCAGTGTGCCATGCTACCTCTGTTCCTTCTTGGCAACCCCAGTCAGGGGAGCAGCAGGACCTCTGGCCACCGCTCTGCTCCCCAGGCACCACGGCCACAGCTCCTGCTTCAGTCTCCATGAGTGACACAAGGCCATGAGTGCCAGAGCTAGTGTCCCAGCTGGCCCTTGTCCCAGGTCAGGATAAGGCTGTCCGCATACAAACTTAAAAAAGGTTGACTGTAGGAAACCAGGGATTGCAGCATGGTGCCAGCTGCAGTGAGAGGGGAGAAAAGCCTAATCTTCAAAGCTGGAGGGAGGGAAAAGCTTGGGAACACGAAAGAAGTTTCAGAAAAAAAAAAGAGGTAGGAGGTACTTAAGAATAAAATATGTATTATTCATACTGTGCACATTAATACCTATTATACATGAAAGTATGTATATGTCTGTATACCTGGGTGCTTAAAAACACATTTAGGTATAACTCAATATGATTATACACATATGTACACTCATATGCATAAAGATGCATACATTGTGTATTAACATAGAAATGTAGTACACTTAAATACTTTGCATGTTTCTGTAAGCTCCCCTCCCTGTTTCTAGGCTCTGGATAATTATTTCAAAACATGGGTCCTCCTTCAACAGCACTGTCTCCTTGCAATAGTGAGAAGCAGAAAGATAAAACTGACAAACTGGTCTTCTCCTACTCCAGTGTCCAAACTTTTTGTCCTGGAGAGAAGTTATTTAGTACCATTGCTCTAAGTTACTGTTCAGGTTGTATTTATGTTCTTATAGCTGTGGCAATGATCTTTTTATATTGTTATGCAAAATCAAGGATATCTTTAAAAAGATACAGAAAATACAATCTATTTCTGTAATACCTGCCTTAGAAATGAAAGAGCTTTGCCATGAATGCTGTTTGTGAATGCTGTTGGGTCACCCTGAAATTTGAGGGGAAAAAAAGAGAAAGAAAACAAAGAAGAGGAATAAAAGAAGGGAGAAAGAAGCTTTACATTGCTGACCCTTCTTGAAGGCAGACTTTGAGCAGATCACTTTGACCTGTCTCCTGTCTACCTGTCAAACTGATTATTTGTTCTCTCTCAGTGCCTAGAACAATTGCAGGGTAAAGGTTTATTTACTCTTTTGCATCATATTGAAATCATTTACTTTTATAATTGTGGAAAGTAGTAAAAGGAGAGTTAGAGAAATAGATAGGAGCGAAAATGAGGAGAGCTGGAAAGACAAAGGACTTTTAAGACAGGACACCAACCAGTTGTAATGCTTGAGATCATGTAACAAATTCTTATTGAACACCACATAACTTCGAACAATGGAAAGTAAATCATTGTTTGAATCAAATCTCTTTCCCACTAAAACAGTAATAACCATGAGCAGATATGTTTATCATTTACCCACACTTCTGTCAGAATCAAAGGCTTGAAGGAGGGAAGTGATTACTAACAACTGTAGGATATGCATCTGTTTAGTAAATATCTGAACATCTCATTTAATATGCTGTAATCTCTTCTCTTAGTCCTTTTGCATGTTCAGTCCTACGTAAACTATTGCAAAGCAAAACATAATACCCTGACTGAAATTTAATGTGAATAAGAGCTCTCTTTCAAAATCTCCTCTCCATTTCCCAGAGCTTTTTTCAGGATGCTGTTTTTTTATGTTTTTTTTTCCCCCTGAGTCTTCCATTATTGTTTTTTATCATGTTGCATTGTTTTTAGAAGAAAGATGTTTCAAGAACACTAACCAAGTGTTTAGGAATAATGACTGCTGCCTTACATTGGCACTACTGTTGTTTTCCACAAAGCCACGTGTCCTTTCTGTGACAGTAAATAAGAATGAGCTTAAGTAAAAAGGCAGCATATATCTTTTCTCGTTGCTGCCACCAGAGGCACTGGGTCTTTTTTGATCAAGGTGTGGTAGCTTTGTACAAACCTCAATGGACATCTGTGTAGGAAAGTTTCCAATTGCTTTTTTGTCATTACGGAAACTTGCAATGGCCGTCCACCTTGTGAGAAGAAGCCCCAAAGCTTAATAACGCATTCAGTAAAGTGTCTCCGTTGTTTTGAAACTGCTACTTTCACTTTCATTTGATTTCCTTGTTTTCTTAATACACAGTGGAACACAGTGGAAAACTTTTTCTATCTAATTTTTCCAAAATTAAAAAGTAATCAGATTGGATTATTTTTTTTTTTTTTTTTTTTTTTTTTTTTAACAGGAAAAACAGAATTCCCCCATGATACTTAGAGCTATTTTGTCCAGATAGCTTCTTTTCACAAGTTCCCAAGTAAATTTGTGTTTAGCTGTGATATATACTTCAATTTGAACACCTGTCTTTAATTCTCCTTTAACTTCATCAGACTTACACGTTGACTAGGAGTCCTGCATCAAAGCACTAAAGTAATTTATGCCAAATTAATCTCAAAAAATGTTTAATGCTCATTCTGTTTTGAACTGATTTTCGTTTTGCTTTAGAAATGCCCAGAAGAAGGGAGGATTCTGCATTTCATGCACATGCAATGCTGTTTGTCAGTAGCCCCTTCCTTCAAGCTCCCGATGCTCCAATTTCTGGTTAGGCTCTTCGAAACGAATGACAAGTCTGCACAAATATTTCATTTACCTTATTTACAGAGCAGGTATATAAGAACACTAAAGCTCCGTGCCCTTATTGATTGGATTTTAGTGAAATCAGAATAAAAATTCATGTACCAGATGATTTTCAGGCAGCTGCTAACACAGAACATTTCACTGATGGATGTCACAAAGCAGGAGGTCATGCTGCAGCATATGCACTCGCTTGTGCTGTGGAGTGACTTCATTTGTATGCAGCAAGGACGGCAAAGCATGGGGCTGCCTCTGGAGGGAACAGTCAATCCTGCAAACATTTATGACACTACAGGCTAGTCTGAGGAAGTTTACCTTGCCCTTGTCCATGTAAAATGTTTTGTCAATCAAGGTTATCTGGTCAGAGCTTTCCTGGAGTCTCAGCACTGCCAGTTTATGGAGTAAAGGGGTAGAGGGTCATCGGGGAGACTTTTGCAGTGGAATATTTTTTCAGAAAAGCCACTGAACCTGGACTTGGGATTTCTGACCTCAGTTTCAAGGGATTGCTTCGGACAAATGAGAAACCTTTAGCCTTTCTGTATCTTTGCCACGGCTTTAAAGCAGGATGCAGATCTCTCTCCATCATGTGGAGCAAGGTCATCTCTCTAATGTTGTTCAGTGTACATGGGACCCTGATTTCAGCTGGGATCTATGGACATTATTTTGTAACAGGATAAATAATGAACAAGCAATCAAAATCTTGCTTATTATTTGTCTGAATAAATGACATGAGCATAGAAAAAGAGAGCTAAATTAGTAACTGTGCTACAGTGTTGGTAGAGGTGAAATTGCTTTTCTGTATCCTATGCTTTGTTCCTGCTCTATTTTGTGAAAGGCACAATCATTACTTGTTCTTTTTCCTCAGTTTTTGCCTAAGTCCCTGTGAATCAAGCTTTTTGTTTTCAAGTTCTTATTTTATTTTTTAAAGTCTCTGAGAATGCCTCAAATCAAAGTTAAAAAACAAACTCATATAAAAAATGAGATGTTTTTATTTAACCCCAAGCAATTTTTGTTTCAATTGTGGATAATTTTGATAAAATAAAATAAGAAAAAATAATAATAAAAAAAAGAGATCAGATTCAGGTGGGCATCAATGGTGAATCAGAAAAATCAATTCTTTCTACAGATCTTTTCTTAGCTCTTTATTCATATAACCTGTACATCTAGCATTCCTTTCTCTGCCTTTTTCATTTCTGTTCTGTTCTTGTGCCTTCTGCTTTTCTCCCAAGATCATTTGTAAGTAGAGTCATCTCAGGTTTATATTTTCTGCTGTGCTGCTTGTTATCTTACCATCTGCAAACAAATAAGCATCTTTTATACCTCTTCTATTCCAAAGAGGTCAAGTGCTTCAGAACTGGAGCCACAGCAGCTTCTTTTAAATATAGCTTCAGTGACAGAGGAGGACTACTTATTTAATTCTTCATTTCTTGTTATCCAGAGAAAATAAAGTAACACTTCATTGGGTTTTACTGGGTATTGGTCACCCCCAACATGTTATTTTTAATGAAAGGCATTACATTTTGTTGTTGTTGTAAACCAGTAAAGGATTTTTGTTTTATTTTTGAGTTTGATGTGCAAAGTGACATCATCAGCCATACAGAGTGTCATGATGAGAATGAACTAGAAAAAGTATCTGATGAAAAGAGCATAGACAGGGAAGTACAGCCGTCTGAAAAATCGTAAATAAGTAGTGTGTATCTATTTGTGTGTCTCTTTTTAAGACTTCCAGTAAATCAGAGTTTTAATATAAAACCGATACTAATGAGTAGAAAATCAGCCCCACGTTTTAGAAGTGATCTCTTGTGTGGTGACAGTAGTAACATTTTGCTGCATGTGTAAGGTCCATTAAGTCAAAGTGTTAATTTTGCATGAAGTACAGTCAGATTCCAGCCCAGGTGCAGGATGTGAGTGCCTGGCTGTGGGCTGTGGCTTACAGAGACAGCAAATTTCACTGGAAGGAATCCACACCAGTCTAAGGCACATGTACACACATGCATGTGTGGAGACTGAGCAAAAAATAGTCTGGTAAATGGGGAAATGCATCTGAGAATGCATCTGAGAAGGAAGTGGCATGCCAGACGTGGTTTTTACCTCTCGCTCAAAGCCAGCTATCACAATGCACTGGGATTAGTTTATCTCTGCAGCAGCTCTCACTTGACAGGGTAGGCTGAAGACCATATATAGATTCCATTTTATACATCTCTGTTTTGTAGGCTCACAGCTACACTAAGTCTGGGCATTTGGTTATCTGCTTGTGTGCTTATTACTCACTTGGGAACAAAAGCACCAGGTTTGCTCATGGAAAGACATGAATGAACTCACTTGCAGGTGTAATCTTAATGTATTCTTAAACTGTTGGCCTGTTTGCCTTTTCCAGTTCAATTTTACAGCGGTTTTGGTTTGTTTTAAGTAGTCCAGAGATGTTCCTTAACTAAGATCTTCTTCATCTCCCATAATCTTTCTGAGCTTGACTGGATTTGCCCAGTACTTAACAGTGGCAAGGAGAGAGGGACAGCAGAGAAGAAAGTGCACAGGGACCATTTGACCATCGGCATTTGGTTCCCAACCACATATCTGTATTCTTTGTTGTTTCTAGTAATGTAACTTTCCAATCATGTAAAGCACAGCATGCCAGGAAACACTGTAACAGATAATTTGTTGCTGTGCAGTTCCCAACTGCCAGAAGTCAAGGGAGCAAACAAGAACATACTGTAAGCTACAGTTCATATGGCTTCACTGCGCACCACGAAGGTTGCTGATTGATGCAGTGTGAGTTTACCCTCCAGGACACAGCTGAGGTTATTGGTGGGACAAGGAACTGGAGATTGTGTTGCAGCTATTGGCTTCATTCATGAATTGTTAATGCATAAGAATAAAAGAATTCACTCAAGGCAATCAATTCCCCTTTAAAAATACAGAAATTCACCCCCAAAAAGTGAAAGAAGGCTTAAGTGATAAATTGCAGGAATATTGCTTTCACATTTGACATCCATTAGCCCTGTTTTATATTGGGAAAATAGTATCATTAAGCAAAGTAGACAGTGCTTTACAACTATTAGCTTATGAAAAGATTCAGCTACTACATAAAGATAACTGTTATTAAATAGGAACATTTTGCAAAGCATTTAAAGGATAAGAAGGAAGAAAAGTTGTCTTTGGTAGTATGTCTTTTTCTACAAGCTTTCACCATTTAAAAAAAAAAAAAAGGAAAAAAAAGAAAGAAAAAAAAAAAGCATGTCTCACATCTTTAAGACAGAACAATCGGTGCTATTTGAGTTGAGAGGCACTTAATGGGAAGCTAGATTCCCTTAACAATAAATGCATAAGTCTGCATAAGTCTGTATAAACTGAAGGAAGTTGCTGTCCTCCTCCAAAGGCATTGGAGTAGGGTAATTGCTGTGTGATTAATTCCTATGGTGAAATGGCAGTGCCTATTGTTCTACCACTGAGCAGAAGCAGGGTGATCAGCATGCAACTTGCCAGGGTGAAGGGCCAGGCATAATTGCCTCCTCCATCCTTGCCAGCTTTTCAGGCATAATTTGAAACTGTCTTCACCAGCAACCTCCATGCAATAGTCCTTTTCCTTTATAGATCATAAACACTCACTCAGTCTTAAAATACACTATCTTGTAAGCTGTTGAACTAAAAATATGTGACCAAGTTTCAAAACCCCTGCCAAACAACCCTTCCTCCTAGTGCCCAGAAACTGCTGTCCTTTCTATCTACATGTCTACTTACAGGCAGATAAAAACAACTTCTCACTATGCTTTATCCCTCTGTTACATGTCTTCCCACCACATTACACCCCAAAGGCCCTTAGGGAAGGAAAAGAATAAGGCTGATAGAGAGGGGGCAGTTCTTTCTCTAACCTATGCCCTCTCCATTCTGAACAAAAAGCATCTACATCTATTGAAACCATTAGACACCATCCCATGTGTCAGAGAAGCTGCAAAGTACAGCAGTGTTACAGATGCAGGGATTTGTGAAAGGAAAGGATGAGTAAAAGTAGGATGGTGAGGGCTGCATGAAGCATCAAACAGAGGCACTCAGAACTAGGGTTAGTTTATGCGTGGAGTGCTGGCTAGAAAAAAAGTCACATATCTCTTCCTTGCTGTTTCTTATGCTTTGTACCCTGCTTCTGAATTGTGGATATTTGACCCCATAATCAGTTTTCCCCTTAACAATTAGCCCCATACTCTGTTTATCTCTGAGGTGAAAACAGCATTTTCCAGTCTCCTGATAACATCCTATTCTAACTCCCTCCAGGCTTTTTATGAAAATTGCTAAGGATAAGCACTGATCCTTACTGATTCTAAGCAAAAAAGACCTGAAAAGCCTTTGTTCCTGACTTGTTAATGTGGAGAAGGAAATGCCTCTCATACAGCATGTGTGATTAACACAAGCCTCTGCCTCTTGTTTGCCTGCACCCTATCTTCTATTTCAACTCCACTGTTCCAACCACCACTTCCCTTGTTCCAAAAGTGGTCTTCAGGAGCAGATGTTCTTCACCAGAAGCCCACTGAAATACCTTCACCATCCTCTTTGGTTCCACCAGTTCCTTCTTCTTCTTGTTTCTCTTATATCTCTGGTTTGTTTCCTTATTTTCCAGCATTCTTCAGCAAATGAGAGCTGTCTGCTCCCAACCTTGCAACATTGCCATATGCAGAAGAAAAACTATACTGTCTCACATCTGAGTTAAGTTCTAATAACCAGAACAGGTTGGGAAGAGACAGAAGTATTTGTTTCTATTATTGACTGATATTTTGAATACAGGGATACTTCAGCCTTTCAGTCTAGATAAATGCTCCTTTGAGGTAGATGCTGAGCCTTCACCTAGTGAGAGATATTTTCCTGCCTTACATTTTTATAGTCCAATAGGCATGACACACTACCCACATTTTGTATTAAGAGTGATTTGCTCCAAGAGCAACATGGAACCATAAATTGAAACCAGTTCTTCTCAGACTTTATCTATTGCCACAACTACAAAACCAAATTTTCTAACTCCTGCAGGCTATTTAGGATTTGGAACTCAGAAATATTTCACAGTCTCTTTTTCTTAGTACCTATAAATTGAGACTTGCTGAAGCCAAAAAGTTGTTTCCTTCTAGTGATGTTTGTAACTTTGCTGTGTTTTGTCATGTTTGAATTCAAGTTCCTACATCACTAAGCATATTTTCCATGTTAGATAAGAATGAATTGAGCATACAAAACGTTGTATTAGAGCTTTACAATTTTTAGGAAAGATGCTCCTTGGACTTTCAGATGCCTGGACTTTAATATTGCTTATCTAGGTGATTCAGATTGTATCTTTTTATGTTATAATTGTGCTCAATGTCACCAATCTATTCCTCATGTTCATTCTGGTCACTTATCAAGTGAACAAGCACATTTTCCCTAGCTATGCTGCAAAGTCAAATTCTTACCTATCTCATTTTCTCATACATTGTCTCCTAGTATTATTCAAGTTATCCATAGAACAGTTCTTTCCTGATCAAGGGCGTATATTATATTTGCAGTTGCCATTTGATTGGCAGCAGGGATACTATTAGGTGCTAAACAACCTGAAAAGTAGGTCACATAAATTCAGAGTTTAGATTGCTGAAGAACTGCACAGATTTACATATAGCACATTGTATGAACTTCTTTTGAACATTCTTTTCCCATGTTGTGCTTTTAGAATGATGTGGTGGATGGGAGTGTTCTTCTAGCAAAACACCTTTCATACTTTCACTAGGGCTATCCTGTAATGCTCCTTGAAATTTGAGCATGAGTTGGGAAGAGAGCATAGATGGAGGAGTGTGACTTCAGGGCCATGAATATAGAAAAAACATGGAAACGTATACTAAAAGTATAAAGAAAAAAAAAGTTATTTCAGGTTTGTTCCTAATTAAGGACAAGCACAAGACCAAACTATATCAGCCTAAGACTACTGATATAGCTCCAAAATATCTGGTTATTTAACTAATGTGCAGTAATCTATAGCCTGTGTTACTAAAGCCGCTAGTTTAGGAACCATAATGGTCTCTTTTGGCCTGTGATCCTTTGAAATGGTCATTCCACTTTTTAAAGAAGACTCTTAAGCATGTTGAGGTCATTGCACTGGGTTACAATTGCAGATATAAAATGACCAGTAGCAAACCAAACACATCTTTTCCCTTTTCTGAAACTTGCTTCTTATGTTGCAGACACTGCTTCTCTCACTCATTATAGTGAGATCCCTTATTGCCCAGTATTGCACTAACTCTGTCTGGTCTTTTGTATTGTGATAACACTCCTTTGTCCATTGTATTAGGTTAGCACCTCCTTGGCTATAATAAGTATGAAAAAAAATTCAAGGTTTAACTTGTCAAATGGAACTTTTCAGTGACTTATTAAAAGAACCCCTGCGGTATTACAAAATGCAGGTTTTCTGTCATCTAACTAAAAGATCCCTTTAGAAACCTTCATTTTTTATGTGTGTAAAGACAATTTCTTCTACTGAAACACTTTGATTCTTCTCTGAATGAAATCAAGTGTTTTAAAACTTTTTGAGGTGCCCCAAAGGCTCACTTCTATACTATGGGATGTGAAAGACTGTGAACCTCTCACATAATCGTCACATAGACACTTTGCAGTGTGCTCCTGGAAGCAATCGTTCATTACATACTGCAGGCTTTCATAAGGAAAAAAAAAGAACAAAATTGAGGAAGAGAAAACTAGGAACTGTGTCTTTCTTGATCACGAGCATCTGGGGTAAGCAAAGATAGACAGAAAGCAGTTGTGACTGACTGTTAATGAGGTTAGGATTAGCAGCTGCTGGAGAGTTCTTACTTAATGAAATAGAGAACAAAACAGAAATGTGGAGATATATTCCCTGTTAATATCCTTCAAGCAGACACACCTTGCGTTGTCTCTTGTTCTTCAGAACCAAAGAGCAATATTTATAGTAAAAGGGGCACTTCAAGCACAGACATCAGCGTCTGTTCCTCTTCCCTTCTTTCTCTGCTTGGATCTCCTTCCACCCATCACAATATATGAATTATGAATATATGCCAGAAAAGCTGCTGCAAGAGAATCAGGTGCTTGGAGTTTGTCTTATGAATTTGCTATTTCTCCTTCTCTCTTGATCCCTTTTTTTGTACTGCTGAGATGAAGATAGGCTTTTCCTTTTCAGATTTCCTGAGGGATAACACAGCATATTTCTAGGGACCAACATTTACATTTTGCTATAGAGCAGCTAACATACATGGTAATTGGAAGAGCATACACACAGAGACAGGGAAAATTTTATACAAATAGCTCTGCCAATTTTTTTTCTTATGGTAAGCAACACCTGCCATAAACACAAGAACAGCTCTGTGAGACATTTGGGAAAAGAGTACCTCGTGCACCTTTGTGTAAGTGCATAAGGCAGGGGAAGGAAGGGACAAGGGCAAAGTGTAAGTTTGTGGCACGAGTATTGTCACAAACCACAAGAGAAGACAGCAGCACCTGAAGGATGACTTAGGTGGAGCTCCCTTTTCACTCTCCTGAGATAAGGAGTACTCTACAGTTCTATTCAGTCTTCTTCATAGTTAGTAAAGTCCAAGTCCCTGTGAAGCAATGTAAATTACTGAGAGGTTTAGAGAACTACAGCATAGGCTGCTGTAGAGATCAAGGACCCATCTGAGGGCCATTGTTATACTGGGCTCCTTATTCAGCTTTGAGTTTGGGAAACACTTACTATGTCTGTAATGCCACAAAGCAAAAGAGAGGCTGAAAATGGTGAGAAAGAATAACTTTTCCAGATAAGAAAGAAAAGCCAACTGAGAAAAGCAGAACATATGAAATTCAGGGGTCTTCCAGAAGTGCAAGATTAAGAAAAAGAAAACACCTGAAGCTCTCTTATATTGTTCTGAAGGATCCAGGAAGGGATCAAAGGGAAAAAAATTATTCTTGGTTCCTGTTTTTTCTGCATTTTACACTTGCTTCTGGCTTCAGATAAGAGACTGAAGTAGACACCTTTTCCAGCCTTCTCATCTGAAGAATTTTAAATGGGCTTCAGAATGAAAAGGTAGAATTTTCTATATATAGCGATCTTTTTTACTGCGTAGCTTCAAATTATTCTCAGTTGTTTCTAGAGTCATTTTTGGTGTGCATTTATTTAAACTCTCTGAAATCTCTCTATTTTCTTTTGTTTACAAGGACAAATCCAAATCATTTTTTCTAAAGACTGAGAGCGAAAAATAAACTACTTAACACTGAGGTAATAAAACAGGCAAAATACTACATGTTTCAATTGAAATACCTTTTCTCCACGTATTTTTTTTCAAACTGCCTACTAAGGAGACTGAAGAATCTCTCTGTAAAAATAGTAGGTTTCCAATTAAATATAATTAGTGTGACAAAAACACCTGTCTTGGGTCAAAGATCTTAAAAGTCTCTAGAGCAAAATGAGTGACAATTAATGCAAAGTGCTAGGGCAAGAAATTGAACAACTCCCTCACTGGGAAGACCAGAATCTCTTCCCTCCCACCAGATAAATTTGGAGCTGTTGTCAGCTTCTGGTGAGTTTCCTACTCTTCAGTGATGTGCACACCTGTTATCTCACAGGGTAGGGAAATCCTTGAAAAAATGTGCCTGCTTCCCTGATTCTGCTCTTTCATGCAGTTACCAAAATTTTCCCTACCTCTTCTGTCACCATTCAATTTACAGGCACCTCAGTGACACTTCTACTCTTTCTGCCCCAATTTGTTATTGATGGCAACCTTCAGCACCTTATTTCTCTCAACTAGAGGTCCATTGGGCTTAATCCAGGTCCGTTTTGAAAATCTGTCCTCAGGGCTCACCCTGCCTGTAAAGAAGAGTCAATTTACTGATTAATTGACAACAAACTCCCATTTGCTGTACCTTCAGAATGAAAAGACTTGTTGTTTCAAGCCTGTATCTGAACTGCTGCTTGAAGACAGAGAAATGTCTCTAGAAATACCTTTAATGCTCTTTTTATATACTTTGATCTCTGTGCTTCAGTAATTACCTTCTTCAGTGTTCAGATAGGCCCATGTACCTGTGGTTCCACATATGCTGTAGACAGTTTTATAATTTCAGAGCCTATTAACCACTAACTTGTGAGTTTATGGTAGTTTTATTTCATGAATGCTTTGTGAGGCTTGAGCTGATAGCCTATTTGCTTGTTTTCCCTTTTTTCTTGTTTCCCAGGTGACTGGCCTGGCTTTTCAACTGTACTCTGAGATCAGTTTCTTTTCCATGGTTCATTAAAACAGAGCATTTGTTTCTCTCTCTTCAGACATTGCCTAAGTCGTGCTACATGCACTGCTGTCACTCCCTTTTATCTTTTCCTATATGTTTCCCAATGTGTTGGGTAAGTGGAAATTTACAGATGGAGCTGCTGATGTGCTTTCATGTAGAGCATATTTTCTTTTACAGCTGTATATCTCATATTTTAATTTCCCTTTGTTGTTACCAGCAGTTACTTTTATGCCTGGAAGCCAAACTGTTCCCACGCTCCTCCATAGCTTCTCCTGGCAACATTCCTTTGTAGATTGGTTGGTGAGGAGAGCTGAAAGGTTACAGGGATGCTACCTTCCAGAAACACTCTGAATTATTTAGTACCAACACTTCTACCTAAAATGATAGTTTCTTTAGACTCCAAGTCCAACAACAGCACTACTATAATCCAATAGAACAATGACTTGAGCATGCTGCTACTACAGAAAACCCAAGAGCTTTCTCTAGAACCTAAACATGGCCAGATTTTTAAAAATTTTTGATGCTTATGGGTGATAGTCTCACTGACAAAAGGATCTGAGCTTTGTATGTGCAGTCTGTGTTAAGGCTTTTGGTTGTGTTAATAGTCAGTTCTGTTTTAATTATATGTGAGATGTCAGCCACAGGCAACTGCATTGGAGAGCAGTTATTAATGTTGGGGTAAACTGAGCTAATTCCATGTAATGTGACTGAGCTGCTTAAGTTTATCACAGAAGAAACTTGGCCTGTGAATGAACGAATCACAAATAAATTGCTAGAAGATAAAGAAAAGCTAACCAAAACTGCAGAAAACACCCATGGAATATCTCTATATGACTTTATTCCATTTCCTTCCTCGAAGAATTAAAGAATTATCAGATTTCAAACCAACACTATTCAGTGATCAGTGCAAGAATTTCTTGAGAATTAAATGATACACCAAGCAAAGTAATAATCTTCCTAGTGTTCTCTTTAAATAGTAGATGATCAAAAGGAAGTGAATTTAGGTATTACTGTAAATACACAAATAAATATGTATTGAACATTTAAGAAACTGAATGGTTTCTGACATAAAATCTTAAAAGAACTTACAAAAACAGTCTGAGATGTACCTATGATAATGCAGATTTTTCAAACCCTACTCCAGTTGAGAACAATTTTATTCCTTGAACATTTGCACTGAAGTTACAGAGATTGCTCTAAGAGTAAATTTTTGTCAATGTGTAGTAGCTCCAGCTAAACTCGGTGAAAATCTTCATTGTGGAGTGGGAAGCATAGCCAGCCAGCCAGAATCTGCCTTTAACTGTTGCCTGTATTCAGACTAAAAAGCTTTGAAAAGAGTTTGAGCACCTACGCACTCATTAAAGCTGCACATATCTTGCTGGAAAACAGCATTTGTAGCATTCTGACCATGTTAAATGCCTCTTGCAGCAAAAGGTGGTCTTTATCACAATAAATTATATTTTTGCCCAGTCATATGTGTAAGAAATTTTCTGCAGGGATGGTAAAAATGCAATTGTTTAAGAGCATAAGGCACCAGCCAGCTAAAAAAGGCAGACCCAAATCAGTGACAGGATCCCACATCTTCTGGATGTAGGAACTTGTTCAGTTTTCATTGTTTATATTGGAATGAAGAATTGAATTCTTCAGAGTCTTGTCCAAGGTGTGTCCAAGTATTGGTTCATCCTCTTGGTACAGGCTGGTTTGATTAGCAATAGGGATGTTTATAGGAAATGTGTAAACAGTACTTTTGAGGGTCCATACTTGCTTGATAAGGAGATCAGAACATCAGTGTTCCATTAAGTGTTTTAAACTGTAACAGCCTTCTACAGAAAACAGAATTATGATTAATATATGCTATACAGGGAATAATAATATAGCAACTTTTCTTTCAAAGTAATGAAACATATGGTGCTCATTTTATTACTGAATTAAGTTTCTTATTAACTTAAATTCAAAACTATATTGTTATTGTTTGTATATTTAGACCCTGTGTAAGGATAGACTCTGTAATCTTTGGGAGTCAGTCACTGATCAAATACTGGTCGGTGATTTTGCTCTGTGTTTTTTGTTGTTTTTTTTTTCAGTGTGAGAGCAAAGCCAATGCCTGTTATTTGAACTGGCAAAGTATTATCTGCTCCTTCCTTGGGAACAATACACTGCTTATCTTATCTGACCCATGACCTAATGTCACAGTGACCCTGTGCTGTGAACCTGTGGTATCACACTCATATATTCTGTACAGAGATTAAGTTCTTATTGAGTTTCCTCCTGACATCATAAACTTACCTGACACTCTTAACACTAGAAAGTGATGATCCAGATCCATCATATTCTTGTAGCGGCTCTGTGGTGTGTGGGAATATGTCACTAATGTGCAGGTCTAAGAAACAGAAAAATAATCATCATTACACCTGAAAATGTTTCCTCTTTTGCTTGTTCCCTCAATAATTAAGTAGATTTGGGGTAGAATCATAAAGTAAGTAACATTTTTCAGAATTCACTATGTATTGGTACAACCCTTCACTTGAAAATAATAAACCCACTTTCTTTCTTGTAGTCTGAATTTTTGCAGCCCTAATATATTTGGCTTGGTTTAAAGAAACAGAAAGGCTTGATATTTTCTTTTTCCTAAGACTCCCACAAATGGCTCAGGTCATATGCTTCAGAGAACAGAAAAGGTTCCTCATAAAAGATTACAGAGGATAATGGGCCTTTTTCTGAAATGACTGTCTATAGTTCACAGAACCTCCTGCAAAAGAGTTGCTGCAAGTCACTGCTAGGCCAGGTTAGGCTCCATCTTCCTGCAGTCCATCCGAAGGCACACAGGATGGTCTGGGTCTCACTTACCTTGTAGTGACCTTTTATACAGACAATACATTGAAGTAAAGATTCCAGAGGTATTTTTTCCCTCTGGAAAAGGTATTTGCCTTTTCCAGCTCTAACCAAGCACACAATTGCAATCAGTACCTCAGCCTGTAGGAGAACATTCAGTACAGTGCACAGAGATCTCTGGTGTTCAATTTATGCAGTCACCGTTTCATCCCTCAAATGACTGAGGTGGAGACATGATAAGGCTAAATTTCAGGGCTACCTGATTTCTCATCTGTACCAATGCCATGGAAGGTAATCATTGTGTGACCGTGAAGTCTAAATTAGGGTTAAGATAAACTTGGAGAAGTTATCTTCTAGTGCAATAGAATTACATAACAAACACCAGTCCTCAGATATGTTGTGACTCAAATCTCAGATGACAAGTGGTCTGACATTTAACCCTACTGAATGACTTAGGAAATTGTATATACAGAAAGGGAGGGAAAGAATCCCGTAGCCACTTTATCAGTATGCAGTTGTTAAGCCAATGATGATAGCAATGACATTAGGCTTCAGAATCTGTTTTCTGTGTTTGAATGAAAATAAAACCTTTTGAACATCTTAGTTAAACTATGTTGTATCAAAACAGTTTGTTTTCAGGTTGAGAACACCACAGTTTGATTCCACGTTTTCTCTTTTTCTTACTTTCAGTCTTCGTTGTGGAAATGACAGGTAAATCCAGACTCGACATGAAGAGCAATCCCACTGACAAGTTCATTGAAATGCACAAAAGCATGGCTTGGGTCTAACAGCATATATTAATGAAAAAAATTATATATAAAAAAATAATTTACAGATATTTTACAGATCTAGATCAGCTGCATCTTTCCAACCCCGACAACTAGACAAAATACAAGTAGCATTTCTGCTTCTCATTTTGCAAACATCACATCTGATTCCCAAAGTTATCACTCCACTGGTGGTGTGCCAGCATCAAACTGGGATAACAGCAGGGAGTTAGGCCTGTTGGTTTCTTTCTAGTAAAAGGCATGGAAGTTTAAAAAAAAAAAAAAAAAAAAAAAACACTAAAAAACCACCAACAAAACGAAAAAAGCACCTTTTAAAGCAAGGTAGTGTAATAAAATCCCTTTGTGAATGTACTTGAATCAGCATATGGCAATTTAGCCCAGCCCAGAACACATTCTTATTCATTAGACACTGTCCAGAGTCTCCAGAGAGAATATCAAGCATTATCTTGGAGGCTATGCGACAATAGGAAATCCTGAATATTATGAAAAAGTAAAATAAAATCAAGGAATGAATGTTAAATTTGAAACAGGTGGGAATTTTCTATTTTCATATTTTTAAGTAAGATTTCTTCATGTGTAGAAATGAGAGAAACTGAAAGGTAAAAATCACTTAGCTTAGCTACTGATTATGCCTATTTTAACCTGCTATGGTTGCTTGGGAGCTGTTTTGCTAATCCCTGCTTTGTCAGTAGGTTATATATTAGCAGGATGGAAATGGCATCTCTGCACCATAATTCAGCTACATGAATACAGAACAAGGAGAGAGCATAGCTATCGGCAGCAGTACAACAGCAGATAATAAGACTCTGTTATCCAAGCAGAATGTGTTATGTAAAGACAATTGCAGTGTAGAAGCAATAGCTCTAATCAGGTTAATTAGGCTGTATTCATGTTTCATTTCTGGTGCAAGTGCCCTGTAAATTCAAAGCAGCCTACCTCATCTTACTGCAGCCTTTATACAGACATCATGCTCTGTCTAATGCTCAGTGTCGTATACACTCTTCTTAAAAAAAAAAAAAAAATCACAAGATATTTCCCTTTACTCTTTGAGAATTTATTTTCTTCATTGTTTACAGCTAAAAAAATAAAATGCAGGTTTTGTATAAAGCACGTGACCATATTAAAGTTTCTTCCTCTTCAGCTAAATTAGACACATAGAAATTGCTTGTGGGAGGCCAGTTTAATAGCATTTTATTTATTTATTTATTATGTCATTTCTCACTATCACAATATGTGGAATGTGTAAGAAAACATATTGGCTTTTAAAAGTGTGGCTCTCACCTTTCCTCCTTTGATCCTTTTTCTTAAAGTGATAGATGGCCTCTTTATTCTTTCAGCACCAGCTGGAAGGTTGTCTCTCCTTTGGAAAAAGGATTAGAGCCCAGTGCTGTGACCCTCAGATGATGCTAGCTGTGTCTTCTCCACTTACTGAATTTATTAGGTTGTCCCTTTAAAGTAATAATGGGCACAACAATTTTGAAACCATTTTCTCCTAACCCTAAGCACTAAAAGGTAGGTAGAAAGGGGCTATTCAAAAGGAAGAAGACATTGCAGATATAAACACAGTAGTCTGCACTATATTATTTTAGCTAACTGTCTGGCAATCGGGTGTCTACATGCTGATTGCAAGCTTAGTCTCCTTCAATAGTTTCCATTAAAAAAAGAAATGTGGTATTTTCAGTATCCATCTAGAACAAATCTATTCACGTTATATCTTAATTAAAAAGCTTTTTATTAAAATTGAAAAATGTTATAGCTCTATATTAAATGTATGCTTGTCCCTTTGTCATTATTTCAACATGGTGTTAATAAACTTGTTTAGATTAATAGCCTCCTTTACATCATTTCTTTGCTCTGTAATGTGCCAGCCCAGTGCTGTGCAGGGGCCCAGCAGCAGTGCAGTAGGTAGCACTTGAGAAGCAGCGCAGTGAGGCAGGGAGCAGGGCATGCTGCCACTGACAGCACTGCAGTGCTGGTTATAAGGCATTTCTGACTAGGTTTGATGGTGCATTTATGCCAGCCAAGATATGCTGCTGGATTTCATAGGGCCTGCAAGCACTGTGCATCTCACAGTTTCTCACCCACTCACTGAGAATCAAGGCTGTTAGTTAGCACCCTGAAGGAAAATATAGGCGAAAAGCCATCTGCATTTAATTTTTCACCATCCAAACCCACAGAGAACAAATGCAGCAATTATTAATCTCTAGTAACAGTTCATATGTTTATCATATATTTTTCAATATTTTATTAGACACACATTTATTAGACACACATGGAAGACCTGACTACTCATCCAGATAGATGCATGTCTCTTCCCTCATGAAAGAGAGCTGCTGCACAGAAACTCTCAGGATTTTGGAGGTGTGGGTAGCAAAGACCCCAGTTGAGGCAGCCATCATTCCACTGATGACTGCTCCCTACTGTACCCACCAGAAGAGCCTGGCCAACCAGGAGCCCAGTGCAGCCCTGTCATCTTCCACCACAAACCCACCTCAGGTGTGCTGGCACTGCAGTAATGAACTGCATTAGTCCTTAGTCAGGTGGAATCACTTCAAGTAAATGAAGTAATTCAGTTAAGAGACCGTTGGATGGGGCCTATGGTAAGTGTATTCTCAGGCCTTGATGGTCGAAGCCTCAGGACCTGAGCTCTGATTTCAGCCTTCTCCTTTCTGATGAATAGCAATAACAAAGAAAGCCTTGCTCTCCTCCTGGAAGATAGATTTCAGCTGCCTGGCAATGTGCATTACTGGTACAGATGTTATACTTTTCACAGCCTCAAGAAAATACCAGATACACATTCCTGAGCTATCCTTCCTGTCCCTTCAATAACCCCTTGCATCCAGGTGGGCTATATGTGATATTTAGTTTACCATTTGAGCAAAAGACAAGCTTAAATTCTAAGTAAATGTTAAACATTTAAAAGAAATATGTATAACTGAAGTCAGAAAGTGAACTTGCTCCTGAATTAGTTTTGCTAAGGATTCGTCTGAATATTAGAAGTGGGAAATTCTGGGTACGTTTTTCCCAGCAGCAAAAGCCCCCTGCGAAGTCACTGAGAAGAATGTGAGGCTCCCACCTCCCTGAGATCTTTCTGGAACTGTAACTGCTGTTTTATTGTATTATTTTCACAAATTAATTTCTCTCCTGTTGTCACAGAACATTCTTTGACCGGTAGCCAGAAACTAATGAGGAGATCACATTTGCCAGCTGTGGGCAGGAAGAAATGCATGCAAAGAGAACCCTGAAGGAAAGCATGGAAAGACTTCTCATTGCATGACTATGAGGTTAGGGCTATCTCAATCTTAAGTATGTAAAATCGATTACAAATTCTTCTCTAAAAGCAGAGTCACGAGGTGACAAAGCAATGAGTATCTTCAAAGCTGTGGTTTTGACTTGTTAGCAAGTCAAAATTATTAGGACAACAAAGATACAGCTGGAGAAAAGTTAAATTAATTGTGTTATTATTAAGGTACTATTATTATTTAACTTTATATTTTAATGATAGTTTTACTGTATGGCTACACGAAGAGAAACTGGAAAAAAGTAGAAAGCAAGATATTTCAAAAGCAAAATTTCTATTTCACATAGAAAGTTGAAATCATGGGGTGATTTGAAGTTGTCAGCATCTATGCCCTCAGAAATGTTTGTTTTTTGATTGATCAATACCCATTCTAAAATGCATTTATTTGTCAAACCAACATGCCAAAAGGGACATGTGATAGCACATGCCCTTATAAAAGGGAAATCAGCATGTTCAATTCTACTTTTTCCCCACCATGAGGGGCTTAATATTAGCCCTGGTTTTAACCCTGGTGGGTAAGTAACTTATTTGTTTTAATAAACTTTATATGATAGTTTCGGGAGAATGTTTCAGAATCTCAGTATAATTTGCTTACAAAAGTTGTTTAGTAAAAGATACTTTTGGGTATGTGTTGAATTACAAGTAAAGTTAATTGGAAAGACTTATGCCATATGTACAAGATGATATACAGCCTTTTATACTAAAATACATTAACATTTGGGATTATTTTTGCTTTGTCATTTATTGCTTCTTTTTCCTTCCTTCTCTTTCAGGGAGCCAGCATCTTAATTACCGTAAGTAATTTTCCTATCAGCCACTATAATTATAATGAGTGAAATTCAAAATAGAATCTGAAAAGTATATCAATGTTTAATACAATTTTACAGCAGCTAATTTTCTTCAGGTGCAATATAAAAATGAACAAATTTATCATTTTTGTTCTACATATTCTAATACAGGTACTTTAATATGTTCTCTGTAATGTTTTATGAAAAACATTTCTTTGCAGAACCTGATTTTGGTGAAAATAAGCTTTATACATACAATCATGAAAGCATACTTCTCAGTGGAATTCCAGAGAAAGGGCTTGCAAGAGCTGGAATAAGGATAAGAAGTAAAGTGGAAATTAGTGGTATTGGACCAAAACTTTGTCTTATTAGGGTAAGAAAATTTATTCAATTTGAAAGGTAAAATTCTCTTGATACCAGTTTGTTCGGTTTTTTTAAGCTTTTGGGAAGTAATTAAGTTTCATCATGTGTTGTGCTTACTCAGGCAGAATGTAACTAACACTACTGTTTTTTTATTCAGTGCTCTAAATTCTATTTGCACTTTGCCAGGTAATTCGCAGCTCAAGCCAACCTTGGGCTTGAAGGATTTCTTCTGCTCTGTGGCTAGGGAGACAATGGAATGTAATTTGAAATGCACAATAATTTGTTATTGGATCAATCCAATTGTTCCAAACTGTACAACCTAGGATTATTTAATCAACTGATTTCGTAGCCAGCAAACCAAATGCAGTAAAACATACGACAGTAGCTGGATGTGATCCAATATTTAGCATAATTAATGTAATCTGGTGGCTTCTTTTTCTGTAGGGTCCCAGATGACATCCTTTGTCATCCTCAATTGTATATTTTTATTGCATGCTGAGTAATTACTAAGAGTTCTGATTATATGAAAAATGTTTTTGCCTTTAACAGAAGCCTATATGAGTTTCTAATGAATGTATTGAAAAGCACCCCTCAATTGCTTTACACAAACTCGGTCGTCTATGCATGTGGAAGAAAAATGATCTTTTTAAAAGCTTTTATTTGGCAAATTGAAAAACTGCAGATTAAAACGACTGGTGAATGTCTCATAAATGCCTGTAAATTTTGTAGCCTTTAGCCTGCATTAGACTTCTGGGACTAGGTATTTCTTTAAGTTCAAATTATAATAGAGCTAGACAGGACACATTTCTTTTCCATGACCTTTGCAAATGGCTGGATTTTTTTTATTTTTTTTTCCAAAAAAGGAAATAAAAGTCACAAGTCTGTACTGGTGAGTACAAGACTGTCTTGCCACAGCAGGGACAGAATTTTTATCTTTGCCCCCTGTCCTCCATCGTGCCTGTTAAAATGATTCTCAGTATGCAGAGTCTTCCCCCAAAACTGACTCCTGCTCCCTAAAACCTTCCAACAATGCTTCAGCTGCC
Organism: Tragopan temminckii; assembly: GCA_028571105.1. Lineage (NCBI taxonomy): Eukaryota > Metazoa > Chordata > Aves > Galliformes > Phasianidae > Tragopan > Tragopan temminckii. Next base: position 23,552,192 of record JAOWBP010004015.1, read on the forward strand.
CTAGTTAACTTGTGAAAATATTTGTTTCAAATCTAAATACTTTTGGGGAAGAAAAGGAAGAGAAAACAAAAAAAAAGTCACAAGATTTTGGGGCAAGTTCTAAGTGAAAGGTAACAATACATTTTATTCCCTTCTGCTCCCAGAGAAGTTTACTTTGCTGCTGTTATATTTAAATTAGACTGTTAGGAGGGACAGTTCAGGGAATTAATCTTTCATCTGTAGCCTACTAGTTCTCATTTAGCTCAAGTAAAAAGCTGTGGTACCTGGTCCCAGCTGACAATTTTTTCATCACAAACACACAAGTAAGAATTGCCAGCTGTGTTCAAAACCAAGTAGACGGCATAAGGCCTGCTTGGGCCCTGAGGGCTGGGGAAAACTACCTTGCACTGACCCTGCAGAGCAGTCCCAAATCTGCCCGAATGCAATATGCCAGAAGCATGTCCAAGAGGCAACATGAGGGATTTACTCCATAACAGCCTCCTCTGTAAGCTTCAGTTACTGGAGTTGGCAGTGATCTCCACCAACAAAAACAAAAATAAATATGAAAGTGCAGTCTCCAGTGACTTACTGTATGAAGATTTAGTTTGTGTGGCTTTCTGAGAAATTAATCCATGGCTTGCATCACATTGCCTGCCTAAGGTGTCAGAGTAAAGTCTCTTTAAATTGTCAAAACATATAGGAGGGAAGGGTCCTCTGAGACACTAAGCTAAGCATGCCCTGTTCCCATGGGGCAGAAATCATTTGAGTTATGCACGGTTTAGTACAACTTTCTACTTGCCTGGATGTGCCGCAGGTTGAGGCTAGAGCATGAAGTGTGGAGCAGGGCTGGGGCGAGTGCCTGAGCCTTCAGCTCTGCCACACCACTGCAAAACATGTAAGAAAGGACAATTTCTGTAATCTTCTCTCCGCTGCTCTCACTAATTATGACTATCTGGCTGGCCCAGCAGCCATGTTGTTATTAGTTTCTGACTGCTGTCTGTGCTCTGTGACCCCAACGAGAGAGATGACAGAGTTCACAACAGGAGTTAATGATGCTTTATGCAACATTAACTTTTTCCTGCAATTTCCTGCAGATCTTCTGTACTACTTTGAGTAGCAACCTGCTTCTCTGGCTTATTTCTTCATACGAGTTGACCTTTGGCAATATGGATTATCTCTCCGAAAAAGTAGAGCGTCATGAATTTGGAAACATAACAGTTACTTAAATTACTCCCTTCTATATCCTTTTAAATATGGAAATATGTATGTTTATATCAATTACTCTAAATGACAACCTCAGGTTTTCCATTTGTAGAGTCTTTATGTTATTTAGAAGTGTATTTTTGAAGCAAGTAAAACTCCAGCTGCTTACATGAATTGGCAAAAAACTAAATGAAAAATTTTAAGAGAAACAATGTTTACCCTGTTGTTCTAGATTCACTCAATTGAAGCAGCAGAGTACAATGGCATCTGGCCTACAAGCTCATTCTCTCGATCACTCAAACTGACTCAGGCACTAACTGGACAACTTAGTAATCCCATCAAGTTTGAGTATAGCAATGGCCACACTGGAAACCTTATGGCTCCTGATTCTGTCTCGGATGATGGTCTGAACATCTACAGAGGGATTCTCAATATGCTGGAGCTCAGTATGAAGAAGATGCAGCATTCATACAGTTTACAGGAGGTGAGCATTTTGTCTTAGCCACTGTGGTTGCTGTATTAATAGATAAAATATCAGATTCTTCTATTTTATTTTCTAAATTCAGGTATAAACTTCTGTAAGAGGAAACATCTAAGCTTGGGTAATCAGCATTAGGTTATTCTCATGGAACAATATTTGATGAAGCTGTAGCTAAACAGGATGGAAGAGCAGATTTTTAATCTTTTTGATGAAAGTATTTCAGTAAATGCATTTGCAGCTTTAGAATCTTAAAAAACCTCGCTTGTGAGTCCAGAAGTTTATTACTTTGAAAGCATAATTTTGAATACATATTATTTGAATACAGTATTAAAATTTGAATACAGTATTAAACATACAATGTGAAATTCAAGCTAAAATAACAGTTATTTGACTTTTTAACCAATCATATATGCTTTAATCTCTTCTAGCTCCTCTATTAGGAGGAAAACAGTATATGCACTATGATATTATAAAAATAGCTTTGACAGCTTCAGTTGGTGCTCTGTTGGAATTTCCACCTTTTTTCAGGTTTCTATATCTTAGTCAAGGTAAACCATCTGATATTGCTGTTCACTATAAAAATTGCAATGTGTTTAGTTTTTCTAAAACCGTATTTACATTGATTAGACTACATGTGATTCAGAGATGAGCAGAAAGCTTGAAATTACTGTCCTCTCATGTTGTCCTTATTGAAAATGCAGACCAGAATAGCTAACTTTTTAAAAAATGTATCTTCATATGGATAGAGTTGTTTTTTTTTTCTGGAAAATGAGATACATGACTTAATATCTTCACACTGCTTGTTGCACATTAAAAAATGAGTCATTATGTTGTGCATTCTGCAGTGCTATTTTCCCATATCTAGTTCTACATCTTCATTATTTTTAATTCAGGTAGCAATACATCCTTCTCTCATAGCTGAACAGTATATGCGAGTTCACTTCCTAAAATAGTTTCCAAATCTTCTTTGTTTTCTTGAACAGCAACTGATTAACGAGCATTGGCACCCTCACTTGACAATCTCAAGTTGCTCTGTAAAGGAAAGCCTACGGTGTGTAGGGCAAGTGTACCTGTGCTGCAAACTGCACGGCCGTAGAAGTCCTGTAATACATGAGTCTTAATTCATCCCACCAAGATCCATGGACTGCATGTTCTTGTTAAAAGTTTTATCTCTCTACTTCAGCTTGCAGTCTGCAGAGGAGCCCCACACTTGTATTTGCAGAGCTCAAGCCTTTTGGAAAGCTTGACTCTGTGTCCTAGCCTTTCCTAAAGCCACTTTTTTTTTTTTTTTTTTTTTAAGGAATGTTGCTAAATTAAAGATAGAGTGGGTATGTCTTGCCTTGCAACCGGCACGTGACCATTTTGCTGTTCTGACATAGCCCTGAGCTGCTCTCTGGAGTTCCTAAGCTATCAATAACAATAAAAAAATCATGAAAATAACCCTTCCTTCTAAAATGCAATCAGATATTTCCCTCTCCAAAACCCCTGCTCTGACTGAGGTGATTTAAGAGCTCTTATAAATATATATGCTTGAAATATTATTGAAAGTCTGAACCAAAACTGCAAACTCAAGAAAATCTACTATCAAAACTCTGCTATCCTGAAATTCTTTTTAATTCTTGCTGTTCATATTGTGACAGATGATCTGATATTCCAAGGCCTGTTCCATAGGCATTTATAAACTGTCTATAAAAGCAAATTTTGAGGGAAGAATGTCATCTCTATCTTTAAAATACTTTGCTGTTGAGATTTTTATTCTGAATGATCACATTATTCTGGCACTTTTTATTAATATTCCTCAAATCATATTTCATCATCAACAGCTCTAACTGGAAATCACTACCTATCTTTTCTGAGGCTCCAAATCTCATCTCAGGAAAACTCTCATATGTTTTAGTTTTCTCAAGGAAGTCCTGATTTGGCTTACTGGAAACATGCGCGTATAAAAAAAAGAAATGAAATTACAGGTCATCCCAATTTTTCTTCTGGAACCTACAGTGAATTTTAAAAAAATGCATTTCCATCAGGAGTTGTGAAAATACTGAATTAAGCAAGAGAGTATGTATGAGGAACTGATGGAACTTTGTGTAGGGGTAAACTTCTCTGATCACATTCTTATTTTTGACAGGCTGGGATCGGAGGTATTTGTAACACAACATATGCAATTCAGGAAAACAAGAAAGCAAATCTAGTCTATGTGACCAAATCCAAGGACCTGAACAGTTGTGAAGAGAAAGTCCAAGTGGTCACAGGTTCAGCATACACTCAGCCATGCCAGACCTGTCAGCAGGTAACTTAGACCGGTATTTTGTTTACATATTTTATATTCTTATACAGAGGGCAATTAGACTTCCACATTATTTCCTGGTTTCTAATACCTAGACTGAGAGAAGATATCAGATCAGATCTGTTCCATCTAGTAACTGACATTTTTTCTCAGTATGAAAATGAAATCCACAGGGCAGCAGAGGTCCATGCTACAGACTGTTGTGTACTATAGGCATAACTCAACTGAGTTCAGCTGGCTGGCTTGGAAACCATTAATTATCAGCGTGAGTTAATTTACCTCTTCTGTTAGGAAATAAATAAATAAATAAAGCTAAGCATGGTGTGCAGTTTCTACTATTCAAGATAGGTACTTCTGTACCTTATTATAGTTCTCTTTTTGATGTAAGAAATTGCGTAGCCCTTTCCACTGCTCTGCTCGGAAAATATGTCTCTTTCCCAAGGGAATAGTGACTGACTTACATTTGGGAAAGGAAAGGAAAGAAAGCAGCTAACACTTCTTAGTGGTAAAAATGAATGATCCAGACAGTGTGCCTGACCTCTCCCATAGAAGTGTGCAGGCACTGAGTTGTCGCCGAGCAAAACAGCAGTGGAAAATAAGTGGGCTGAAACGGGTGATGATGTAATAGCTTCTAGGTATAGAATTTAGAAGGTGAATGACTTTTTATGTTCTTCGTTGTTGTTGATGTTGTTTTGTTTGGTGTGTGTTTGTTTGTTATAAAGAGAAACAAGAATTCCCGGGCAACTGCTACTTATAATTACAAAATTAAATATGCTCGTAATGAAGCTGTAATCACACAAGCTGATGTTGAGGAAATCCACCAGTTTGCACCTTTCCATGAGATAACAGGAGGAAATGCTATGGTAGAAGCAAGGTAAATATGCCTTTAATTCAGCAGCTAACTCAGCATCTCAGTAGTCTGGTCAAACTCCATAACTGAAATAAAACATTTACTTCTGTGTCCTATTGTTTGCCAATATTTAATTACATAAAACCCTGAACAGTTCATAAAAACAACCTTCACTCTTTGTTGTAAATCTGAAACATGCACATCACTATCCAAATTTTGTTAGCTAAACTTGGCAGAGTTTGACTATTTTATTTCTCAGGGATATTTGATTTATGTCATAAAAGCCAAAACAAATGTAATTTCATCTGAAAAACTGTGAACTAATATATTTGTAGTAAAATACTTTGAAAGACAGTTACTCACTGAAACAGAGTTCCCTAGAAAATAATAATGCAGTAAAAGACCCTGGAGACTAGTTCACAAGAAAGCTAGATAGGACTTTGGATTCTGAAATACTTCTTAAGTACTGTGGCAGCTTGCAAAATTTCCATCAAAACTATTTATTGATAGGAAATTGTATTTTATTGCAAAAAGATTGAGAACATGAAGTGTAATATGTATTTGCTTTTCCACAGCAAATTTTGCATAGTTCTTGAACAGTATTGAGGCAAAATGAGAAAGAATATTGTTGTCTGAAATTGAAACCTCCGCTAATTTTTAGCTCAAGCCCTTAGATTTTTGGTGTTTGATTTTGTTGATTTAAGCTCACTCTGCAAGCCTGCATAGACTGTCATCCTATTCTTCTTCAGATACAGAGCCCCCAGAAAGGGTAGTACCTTTACTCTTCCACCTTTTCTCTGGCTTTCCCGCATTGCCTATCAGAAAGAGCCAAATATAAGGTAGCTCAGAAGATACTGATTTGTCACGTAGGTTTTCAGAAGTTAATTTTGCAATGCATTCTATGTAAAATAAGTAAAGAGATAAATAAGTAGTCCAGAATCAAGGATTTAAAACACTTGGAGTTGATTTTTCTGTGCACTTCAGCATAACACTCTTTAGCACCATTTTAAGCCCATCTTCAGTATTCATTTGGTCTTCCCTTCAGTGTCTAACATTTTCCCATCTATTCTATGAAGATATATCTCTTCCCAAAACAGTGAAGATGGAGACATAACAGATTCATCATGCTTTTGAAGGGGGAGTTAATTCTGTCAATGTGTACCTGATATTATACTTTCTAATCCAAATGCCCATTTAACAATATTGTATCAAATTTCAAGAGATAAAAAAGTATCTGCTGATTCTGTAGTGATTTCTATTGAAATTCTAGTGGCTTGTCTGCAAAGTGGTTCTCTGATATTTTTCGGCAGCAGTTCTCTGTAATCCATATGGAAGGAGTGGATAGAAATGATACAGAAGATCATTGTAAAGATTCTAAAATAAACAAGCCAATTTTCTAGAGATTTTGAAATGCTGCATAGTACAATAATACTGCTTTTGGAATATTTTCAGTTGTTAAAAACAAATGCTTAACATCATTATTTTGTCCTAAATGACCTATTTTAAACATAATTGGTGTGATAGGACACATGTATTTAGCTGAAAATTCAGCACAGATAGGAACTGTTTATAAAGATATTCTCTCATCAGAATTATCCTTAATAAAGGAAAAATTTATGGTACTCTGAAAAATTTCCAGAAACTTGGGTATTTTTCTAAAAAGTAATCCTGAGTGCATCTGGCCCTCTCAAGTAGGAAATCCAATTAGAAACTTCATGAGAACCTTTTATCTTCTGCAATCCCCAGGGCATTCAACTTTCCAGGCAAAGTGAAGAGAGAATTGGAAGAGTGCAAGTAAAAAGACTAATATTTCTTCTTGTATCTAACTATTTTTAATTTGTTTTGAAGTTTCTAGGAGGCACAGATATGTGAAAACTTTTATGAACTTCTTGAAAGGTTTAAATAGAGTTATAAGGTCTTTCTCATCAGTCATTTTTACCTAACCCTTAATTTACTCATTAAGTCTCAACACACAATTGCTATGATCTTGTTTAGGCCACAGCTTCTCACCTCTCACTTTTTCCTTAAATTCTCAGGCCATGTTATTCCTAAAAGAAGGCAAAGGCTGGCTCTGATCTGAGCCCTGTTGAGTAAAAGCACACCTTCTCAGTGAAGTTTTGAGCACTGTATACTAATTGATCAGCTTGTAAATAACTTTACCCCTCAATAATAAAACCATTCTGAAAAAAAAAAAAAAAGAAGAAAGAAAGAAAGAGCTGCAGGGCAGTGCGGAGAGGCAGAAACAGTGTGTTCTTTAGGATTGGTACGTAGCATCTTCTGAGGTTATCTCTCTGGTTTCCTCTGTTTCAGGCAGAAACTTACATTGATTGACGTGCAAAAGCAAGTGGCAGAAGTTCCACCAAAAGAATTCCAGAAACGTGGATCACTTCAGTACCAGTTTGGCAGTGAATTGCTTCAGCTTCCTGTCCACTTATTCAAAATAAAAGATGTTGGAAGCCAGGTAAAGTTTAGCCACAGAGTTGTGACTGGAGGTTAGAGTCAGTAAATATGGGAAAAAAATGTAAGTTTAACACAGTTGAATCCTCCCACAGATAGAGGAAAGCCTGCAAGACTTAGTAGAGACCACATATGAACAGCTTCCCAGTGATGCACCAGCAAAAGCCCTCAAGCTTATGCACCTCTTCCGTGCTGCAAATGAGGAGAATTATGAGTCGATATGGAAACAATTCTCAAGTCGGCCAGCATACAGGTACAAAGAATAAAAGTGGTTATTCTTGTGCTGGGAAACTTTGTTGGAGGTCATCTGGAATAATTATGTTCAAATGTAAATCTGGAAAATTGCTTTTCCCATTCCAGGCGCTACATTTTGGATTTACTTCCTGCAGCAGCCAGTCACCGTTCACTGAGATTCTTGAGGCATAAAATGGAAAGGCAAGAGCTCACCAGCTGGGAAATGGCTCAGACAGTGCTTATGGCTCTCCACTCAAGCTCACCAACTGAAGACGTGATGGAAGAAGCTACAGTAGGATTCTTTAAGCATTCTCAAATCACACTGATTTTAGCATCTGCTATATTTATTCCTTTGACAAGATTGCAAGGGCTTTGAAAATACAAAGGTTTTATATCCTCTAGTGAGGTTGAAAGGAATTTATTTCCTAAGTGTCTCAGGGGAAGGAGAATGCAAATCAAGAGGGCAAAAATTAATCCAGAATAAAACAGAAAAGAGAGTAAAATACCTTCCAGTGACAGAGGTTGTTGTTGTAAGCTGATTTCTAGTCTTCATTTGTTCAAATGTGCTTTGTAGTTACATCTGATTGGATCTCTCATGGAGTGTTTACAAAGACTAGGGAGTAAGAAATACATATTTGTCATAAACGTGGATTTGTCCTAACTGACCTAGTAGGATGGATATAAATCAGAGCAGATCTGTGGAAATCCAGGGAATTATGCCAATATAGAGCTCACATCAGAGAAGTTTAGTCATTTTTTCAATTTTTCCCTCTTTTGCCATGTCTAATTCTGCCCTCAAATGCAGGTATTTATGTCTGCCTAACCTAGGTAAAGACTGTGATTCTCAGTGTAGAGTTTTGCCTACTGTAAAAGCTATGACATCCTCGGCATAGTTGTGTGGTAATGCTATGCTTTTCACTCAAAGAGGTAGTATGTTGTTGCCTCCTACCATCTCCCTGATTTAAATGAAATATGCATGGTAGCCCGAACTTCTAATGTCCATCCACAATTGATCACAATGTTTGTAACTATTGATGAGGCTCACGTAGATACATCTATGAAGAACACTTTTTTGACTAATATGTGCCCGATTAACAATCCACTCATTTCATAACTGGCTGATTTTATCCCTTTGGATTAGTCCATTTCAATTTTATATTTGAGACACTGTAAAAGCAACAGATCTGTCTTTCAGAAGTTACTTGGAATTACTTTACAATTGCATTGTCAAATGTAACACTATTCACTAATTGACTATAAATTCATAGATATGGAAATCTAAAAACCCTGTTATTGTCTTGTATTTGGAAGAAACAGTTTCTAATGCTGTTACTCTTCACTGTGGTAACAAACTATTAATTTCTCCCCAGCTCATTGTGAAAAAATATTGTCCACGCTCAAGTAGTGTACTTGGAAAGGTTTGCCACCTCAGCTATGCATCACTGTGCCACAAACAGTGCTCTTCATCAGACTCCTGCTCTGAATGTCTCCAGGTAACCAGATTTTTATGTATCATTTAAAAGAAAAATTAAACCTCGAGTACTTTCTTCGTTATTCAGAAATCTTATTTCACTTCAGTGCAGTGTTTCCTTGGGGGGAAAAGAACCCCAGTTGGTTAAATACAACATTTTTATCTTTAGATTAACACACGAAAGAGAGTGAGAAGAAGCAGCATATAATTCATGACACTTTCTGAGTATCTCTGCTTTATTGCTGACTGTTAATGAAGTCCCACAGCACCACTCTGAAATACTGCTAAATATAGATGCTTAACAGATATATCAACTAAATGACACAAAAGCCGAGGGTTTTGTCCAAAGCTGTGTAGCCCAGACATTTTTCAGCCAGAAGCAGTGCCTAGTCATCCGTGTAGAGTGTAAGGTTTAATAACGGGAATATCATTCCTGTTCTGTACTACTTTTAGTCAACATGCCTGAAAACTGTTTAAATAGACAATAAATATCATTTCCGCATTCTAGAGATGTACATCATGGTTTACAGTGGTTGTCCACCTGGCCAGGAAAAGGGAAATAAGTGTCCTCACACTCGGTTACTGACAAAATCCCCCACCCTCAGTACGAGCAGGGCATTCCCAAAATATTCTGTGTCTCCCATGAATTTTTCCTGTGGTACACAGGCACGGCTGATGTTTCTATGTGTATACCCTGTGTTATGGTTGCCACCAATATTCTTGAGCTAATAAAATCTCAGAAACCTTGTGCCAGGAAGTGGAAATTCTTTCTCAAAGTGAATGATTATATAGGCTTATTCAACGCATTTCAAAATTTCATTAGATTAATAATATCAAATGCATTGTTTCTGCACTGCCAATGAATCTCAAATGTGATATTTTAAAGCACAGGGACCATGTTTAAAATATTCTACAACATCTGGTGCTTCTTTCCTAAAGATGTTTTTTTGTGGGTTTTATTTTTGTTTGCTTGTTTTTTTGGTTTGATTTTTTTTTTTTTTAAACTGCGTTGCAAAAGCTTTCTGCTAGGATATAGTTCTTTTCCCGTAATCAGAACATACAGACAACTATTTCTAATCTTACCTTGTAAATGCAAGTGTGATCCAGTTGTGTATGAGGATCCCAGCTATGTGTAAAATGACTTGAAGATCCCAGCTATTATTGCACACTAAAAGGTTGTTGTTAGAGCTACACTGAAGAACACCACCCGTGACACATCCTGAGGAATCTTCTTTAAAGATCTGAAGGATTAAGCTGTATACACATTCTTGCATCTATTCTCTAGCAAGAGGCAGAGATATTCAAACAATGTTCAACTCACTTTCAAAGGAAGTAGGAATTATGTCCTCTCCATTAATTTTGTCCTTAAAAATGTTACAAATATTACTCAATAACTTTAAGGCACAGTGATGAAGAAGCAATTTGTAGCAACTTTCTTGGCTATACTTCCATGAATAAAATGTCCAGTTCATGAGGAAAAAAAAGAATTTTGGGGAAAAAATGGAGATAAGCGTAATGAAAAAGCTGAAATTATCAGTCAAATTTCAAACACAGTTGCAATTGAGTATAGATAAGAGCTGGAATTGGACTCAACAGATGTGTGGCTTTTTTTCAGCTACTCCATGGCTTTGCAGGAGAGGCATTGAGCAAATCTAACACGGAAGAAATCTTGCTGGCCTTGAAAGCCCTTGGAAATGTAGGACATCCAGCCAGCATCAAGCACATCAAGAAATTTTTGCCTGGCTATGCAACTGGTGCCTCAGATCTGCCCCTCAAGGTCCATGCAACTGCTGTGATGGCTCTGAAAAGCATAGGCATGAGAGACCCAAAAATGGTAAGAAAACAAAGCTGTTTCCTTTGCACTTATGATAAGTCAATACATTGAAGCTAATCGATGACAGAGGGAGAGAGGAAAACAGTAGGTTTATTTTCATATATAGCTGTAATATTGTGCATTTTTAAAAATCTTTCATCATTCCTGAGCTGTCATGTTTTATTCCTTTTGACATTAACCTCTAATGTTTCAGAAAGCAGCAGAAATCCTATTAAAAGGATTCATTATCCTATTTTTGAAGACAAACCAGTATTTCCATTGCAAACCTTTATTTTCCAAGGACATTAGACAGAAAGCTGAATTATTGACCAAAATGTGTTTAGTGCTACTTCAACTTTGGTATGTGAGAGAACCACAAAACAAGGTTTTCTGAAAATTGACACTTAATACTGAGTGTCACATCTAATCGTAATTCAAGACAGGTCTTATTGAAAATAGATACTAGAGGTTTGCATCCTAATTACAAATTTACAGACATTGTGTGGGTTTAAGTCATAAACAGAGCATTTACTAAATGTGACTTTTGTCCCTGAATGAGGTAATGATTAGACATCACATACAATGGTTACATGGGCATAATCTCATCCACCACAGACATCACTTTACAATCATTTTCACCCTAAAGTAAGCCACTTATAAAAGGAAACCTTACATCTTTTTCCCTGTTACATTTTTTTATGAGACCATTCTTAACATGAAAAGTAAAATTAAAAGCTTTCTTTAACTATTCTGCTGTAGTAATTTTTTCATTGTATTAATTTTTGCATATGATTGCCAGTTTAATTCCACATATTGATCTATGGACAATAGTGTGCTGGTTTATGCTTTTAAGCAAAAGAATATAGAAACAATTTATTAGAGTGCAGGAGCTGGATGGGAAAAAGGGGGTAGGAGGGTGGAGAGACAGCAAGCGTAGAAATTAGGTTATTTGCTGGGGAAGGAAAAAGCTGATCTGGTGTTTGAAAACAGTGCTGCATCTCTGCTTGTCCTTTGGCCTAGATTTCCACATGTGACCCAGACTGCTGTTTAGTTCCATTTTCTATGCATTTACTTTAGAGAAAATTGATCTGGAGCAGGTTAATGACTTTGACTGGATTTTGCATTGTTCAAAAACCAGTCAGTTTAATCCCTGGTTTGCAGCTAGCTACACACCCATATTTGCATTAAACAGACTTAATGCATGGCCTGTCATTTCTATTCTTTAATTTAAAAAAGCAGTTGCATTTAGAAAGAGGCTACTGCAGAAAAATACATAAAGCTTTCTCAATCATACCTTATATTAAAAAGCGTAGACATTAGAGGCAGAGCAGGATTGTCCAGAGGATTGTGCCAAAACGGTGTTACTCCATCCCCAATCAGTTTGAAGCTGCAGTCAAACATTTTAGTGCCTCTCATGCAAGCTGGAAAAGTTCCAGTAAAAAATTAGTCTCGATACTAAATACTGTACAGATCAAACACATTAGTTACAAGTAGTACTGTGAAAATTACATTTCTCGCATAACATTACAATTTTAAATTACCTACATGGTATAAAGATTTTCGGAAGTAAACTGTTTGTTATTCAAGTACAATGGGCACCAGGAGATCAAATGGCTTGAGTTAAGGCATATCTTTATGAGTGATCACTGAATTTATTTCTCTGGTATGTGATGGGTTCTTGAAATCACTTTTATCTAGATTTTGTCTCGGTTATGTTGCAGGTATCTTTTGCTATAGCTTAACAAGGGAAAGTAGATTTGATGTAGAGGTTATTCAGTGAGGTTCCTTGGCTTTGATTGCTTAGGAATCAGTATTACCATAATTCTCCTTCCAGCCATCAAACTCTGAAACCAGGAACATTGTTGCCATAATAATTAAATAATACAATTTTTTACTGTACTAGTGATTAAGAGATCATTCATTGGTGATGAAAGGTTATTAGCAAAATGTTCAAATACAGATTAAATCTGAAAGTACCAATTATTTTCAGGTCCAGGCTATTACCCTTGAGATTTTCCTGAATCACAAAATTCATCCTCGAATCCGAATGCTAGCTGCAGTGGTTTTGCTTGAAACTAAGCCAGGTCTTCCAATCCTGATGACATTAACTGATGCTGTGCAGAAGGATCCTAGCATGCAAGTGGCAAGTTTCATTTACTCTCACCTGAGGGCCCTGGGCAGAAGCACAGCTCCAGATTTTCAAATGATGTAAGGAAAATCTACTTCCCTTCCCTAGACGGGGAACTTGTTACAAACAAATTGAGGTATTAATGAGCTTGCTGAATTTTTTCAGGGCTTCTGCCTGCAGAATGGCTGTCAGAGCATTAAGTCCCAAATTTGACAGATCTGGATATCAGTTCAGCAAAGTTTTCCGCTTCAGTATGTTTAAAGGTAAGGTACATACTCCTTCCCTCCTATAGTAATCATCTGAAGATTTTTTGGGGAAATATATACAGGTTGAAGTTAAATATCACAGAGTAGGAGAGTCCAGTTGTGCAGCCTCTATGTTCTCCTACATTCAGTGAAAAACAAAAACAATAACTAAATCTTGGGCTCCCCGTTTTTAGAGCATTTAGGTCCCTGTGTATTTTGCACTGTATGCTGCCAGTATGAAATTACCAGAGGGCTTATGGGGCTCTAACCCTTCATTTTCATTAGCCAGTGCGGCACACACTCCTGTATAAAATGCCATAGTCTCAGTGGTGCTTAACAATTTCCTAACACTGTTCAGCACCAAACAAGAGGGACCTAAGTTACTACTAAGTAGATAAATTTCTAATGGTGATTAACACATACAACTCTTGCTGAATTAAAATATGGTGCTAAATCCTCTTCACCCAAGAATAGTGCACAGTGAAACATCAAACTATGAAAATGGTCAGCTGTGACAATTCATTGCATCCATGAGCAGCTAACTCAGGTTTGTTGCCTGAAGGTTTTTCTTACACTTTCTTACTAGGGTTATTTACTGACGTGCACAGATCCATGTGTGGAATTTTGAGGCACATCAGTTACATCTCTGGGAATCATATGTAAAAATCAAGAACACTGGTAGCTAGAGTAAAGAGGACGAGATTAGAAGACAGCTCTTGCTGGGTCAAATTGTAGCTATTTCCATTTTCCATTTATGTAATTCTTCCCGGTAGGGATTTTTTCAGCAACTGCATGTAAATGACCATGACAGCCTCAGTGATTTGGCATATGTAGCTGACAGACTAGGGAGATTATATCTACAAACAGAGCCTCCTTACACATGCTGTTTATCTAAAGGACATAGATGTATTTCACACTTTTGTTATTCACTGGTACATATAAAGATTCTTTTCAAAGTTATGAATAGAAAAAGAGACTTAAATGTCTGAAACCTGCAGTGCTAAGTGTGCAAGTACTTTTGCTTTTTTGGGGGGATGGGAGGGGGTTTCAGAAGACTTTTACAGATTTTATTGTTGCCTTTCTTGTTTCATGTTTTTTATATGACCATTTACTTGAGTCTATAATAAAAATATGTGTAATATATACCACAGCAGCCACAATACCACATGCTTGTTGCTTCAGAGATGGCAACAGAGAGTGCCCAAAGAAATTCAGTAGGTAATGCACATCTTGTGAACTTTCGTACCATTTAAAATGCTTACACAGGGAGATACATTTTCCAGTAATAAGCAGATACGCGTTTCAGGGGTTAGATACTCATTTTCTTCTCTTATTTTTGCTTTTAAATTGGAGCTGCCTGATTTTTTTTGAACCGTGAGAATGAAATGAGCAGTATGCATGAGGGTAGCTGGCAGGGGGCTGTGTAAAATGCATTATTTTGTTCTGACTATACCCCTGAAATGCAGTGATCAATGAATTGTTAATTATTAGTACCGCTATAAGAAATTTGGCTACTACTCAGATAGGATGTTTAAGACTCTCATTTTGAAGACTAAGGAACAAGATCACTTTCTAGCTCATGCTTAACTTAGAGTTGGATAATTCAGTTGGCTAAATGAAGTCCATTCTCCATTATACTTGTGTGGGAGGAGGCTCCAACTTTTTGATTTGATTTGTTACCTCTAGCCACAAGTGAAATGTGTTTCAGTGAGTCCATTCTAGAAGAGTTACCATAGTGACAGCAGTAATGCTGTACTTATTTCCTTGCTAAAAACAAAAACGTGCCCTCAGCTTCACAGATTTTTGTGGTGCTAAGTGTTGAATTTTTAATGACAGGCACTAACGTCAGATGAATACGCCTCTAATCGAGTATCTGTCATACATGGCCACCAGAAATAGTGTTTCACAGTCTCCACAATACCACTGAAATCAGCCCAGGTACTGCTCAATATAGAGACTGACAGAATCTGACTCTCAACATGACTTTTTTTTTTTTACAAATTTATATTACAAAAAAATGTGTGCTAATATTCATAGGTACAAAAGGCTACTTTCTTTGATCACTTTATTTTTGCTTTCCATCTTCCCTGAGGCAAGGCATTTAGTCAGATACATGCAGGTGCCCTCACATTCTCACGTTGAAGCAGCTATGGTGTACTATCTGACCCTGTTTTTAGAATTCTTCTTTGGTAAATATTTTCTTACGGCATTAGAGCTACATAACATCTAAGGTATGGAAAACACCCCCTTTGTCTTCAAGCTGATGAATTTTGTATAATCATTTAATCATTTATTAGCAACACTTCTTACTAAGTATCGAGAAATATGTTTTTTCTTAACTAATAGATTTCTTGAGTTAGAACACAAACACACACAGAGACCCCCTCCCCCGTCCACCTTCCCCTTCCCCCCTCAAAAAAAAAAAAAAACCACAGAAAACCCTTTAATGAATTTCCTATAAGTATCATATTTCATTGCAGTGGCCAGACCACGTAACACCCAGGACTGTTCTAGCTAAGCTTATTTAGAGAAAATCTAGTCTTTTTATTTCCAGGTCTCAAGTCAGGTCATAGTAATGACCTAGGGTGACATCACTTTGCTTTTTATTTTCTATCAGATCAGCATTAAAATGTAGGTTGCTTTTTTTTTTTTTTTCCTCTGGTTACATGTTGAAGGTTTTCCATTGATTCCCCTGTCAACAACCAGATGGCACAGATACCTGCATTTCGAGTTTAGAAGCTGTTAATGAACCATGTACTTTACAGGTAGTTTGTGCCTAGCAATTCTGGTAGAACAGAAACTTCATACAGCACAAGAGTGAAAGTGATATAGTGAAATGCCAGATTATGCAGATTTAGAAGACAAGTGGATTGCATTTCCAGTAGACCAGAAAGCTGGAATCTGTCCTGAGAAATTAGAATTCAAAAATTAGTCCCAGTAATCTGATAATAAACAACATAATGTAAGAATAAAGAAGAGCCAATCCCAGCCTGTTAGCATGCATGAATTTATAAGAAAATAGTAGTTATTGACACACTCGTGAGTTTTTTTCTGAAATACAGAAAGTGACGCCAGAAAAATCACATGGACCTGAGTGTTCATAAGATCCCACATCTGTGAACCAAAAATAGACTTGTCTTTAAATTTTGGCTAAGTAATTTTTTTCTGGAAAGAGGCCAAGGTCTCACTCTCTCTCACAATGAATCCAGGAGTTGGACTTGATGATCCCCATGGATTCCTCAAAATATTCTATGATTCTATGAACATTTGAAAACATATTTCCTACAATTCAATCATTTCTATACAGGTCATGAAATTAGTGGTCTGCTTTTCCCAGGGCTCTGAAGTTATCCTGAATTTTGAAAGCTGATTTTGGTTGTGCTGGAATTCTAGGGCCAGTTTAATCAGTATATGGTGACTATGTCTAATATAAGGATAAAAGAAATTTAACATAGGGAATCTTCAAATACTTCACTGTTCTCCAACTTGTGTTGGAAGAAGGAGGAGCGTTGGAAGAAAGGAAGTGCAACAGGTATACCTGCACACTGTGTTGCCCTTGTTCCTTTTGAAATCTAAGGAAAATTAGAAAAGCCTTGGGATTACTTTCATTCAGAAAACACAACTGTATAAAGCTGTGCCAAGTTCAGGAAGAAAATATAACTATCCTCTCCACTGATTATCTGTACCTAAGAACATTATAGATGATAAATCTAAAGTAGAGAAAATAGATACAAATTACCTTTGTTCTGAGTTTACACAATAGTTAACAATTACTTAACAATTAGTACATTTTATGTAAAGAGTTACAGCATCTGGAATGAGACACATTAAATTGCCTCTGAGTCATCTGAGAAAGAAATCTACACCACCTCACCATCTGTATTTACAGGACATCTGTGGCATTTTTCCTGTAACATTAGCAAAGGATGGTAAATCAGTTTTCATTTCTGACCCCCCCTCCTTTGTCAAGTTGCCTTAAACAGTGTCTTGTAAAAGCATTTCAGAAGTTGGTATTATAGAATCTGACTGAATGTAAATTATACAGTAGAAGCAATTAGAAAAATAGCATGATCACTGCATATTGAGCAGGGGACTTAGGATTTTGCCAATTAACAGTTCAAAAAGGCAGAATATTCTGTTTATGGCTGTTTTATAATATTGGTTTTGTGGCTGATTTTTCTAGCCTTTCTTTATCATCTTGTATCAGTTGTATTATGCAATTAGTAAATTGATACAATCTGCAAATGTGGCTTTAAAAACTGACTGGGCTATGTTTTACTGCCTATTTCAATACAGAGTTCCTTATGAGTGGACTGGCAGCTAAATATTTGGTACTGAATAATGCAGGAAGCTTAATTCCAACAATGGCAGTGTCCCAGCTCCGGGCACATTTCCTTGGAAGAGTTGCTGATCCCATGGAGGTAACTGGATCGATCTGCAGTTTGCCTCTCACACCTTCCTATAATCTTTATCCAACCGGCATTTCAATTTTACTTTGTCTCACAGGTGGGAATAACAGTTGAAGGACTTCAGGAGATGTTTGTTAGGGGTTACTCTCCTGACAAGGACTGGGAGACTAACTATGACTTCAGGGAAATCCTAAAAAAGGTAAATTCCAGGGGAAGAAAAGAATATTTGTCAAGTGTTGTTTCCCCAGATGTTATGAAGAAACAGATTTTCTTCCTCTTCTCATGCAGCTATCAGACTGGAAGGCACTCCCCAGTGACAAACCCTTTGCATCGGGTTACTTGAAGATGTTTGGCCAAGAGTTGTTCTTTGGCGGACTCGATAAAAACACCATCCAAAATATATTGCAGGTACCAATTCGGAAACACCACCACATAAGCATCAAAAGTATTAAAATGCTATTTCTTTCTCATGTTCCTTCCCTTCTCCTTAACTTTTTATTTTAAGAGATGTTTTTTGTCTTTAGTATTAATCAAGGCAAATAAATTCAAAATTTGATCAGGATTAGCTATAATCATCGCTCGCAGACATCCCCCTGAGGCACAGTTAATGACACAGATCATGATATTCAAGTTCTGCTTGTTTAGACAAGTTGAACTCTGTAATTGCAGGCATGGTATGGACCTGATGAAAAAATCCCTTCAATAAGGAGACTAATCAGTAGCCTTCAAAGTGGCATAGGAAGGCAATGGACCAAGGCTTTACTATCCTCTGAGATTCGTCGTATCGTGCCTACCTGTGTTGGGTTCCCAATGGAGACCAGCTTCTATTACTCTTCTGTCACAAAAGTGGCAGGAAATGGTAATGTATTTCAAGACCTCAGCAATACATATATGATTATCAAGATTGGGCAGAATTTTTAACGCTTTACTTACTTTCTTTTTAATAGTTCAAGTGCAAATTACGCCTTCTCCAAGGTCTGATTTCAGACTGTCTGAGTTACTAAATTCCAACATTAGGCTGCGATCCAAAATGAGTCTGAGGTAAATATTTTGGTTAAATTAAAAAAATATATATTTAAAAGGGATGGAAGCCACGGAAAAATTCAACAGCTGTATACTTTATGTATGTAATCTTACTCTCTCATTCTAATTTTTCAGCATGGCTAAACATATGACCTTTGTAATTGGGATCAACACAAACACGATCCAGGCAGGGTTGGAAGCACACGCCAAGGTAAATGCTCATGTACCTGTGAATGTTGTTGCCACTGTCCAAATGAAGGAAAGAAGTATCAAAGCTGAAATTCCACCATGCAAAGAAGAAACTAATTTAATTACTGTAAGGTAAGCCACAGCACTTATCTTTCTGTGTAGTCATATTGACTCTTTCTGAATTAAACAAAACATTTGCTAGGGATCTTGCCTTTGACAGACAGCTTGGGTAACTGGCAGTGATCAGTGTAGATTAATTTAAAAGAAAGATATGTACAAAAGCTTTGTTTAAAAATGTGTTTTATTTCCTGTGGTCTTGACCAGAAAATCACAATTTTTCAGACATGAGACTCATAAACTATTCAAAGTTCATATGGCATAAAATTTCTACCCCAACACATATATTTGGGTTGAAGACACTGGGTAAGATATAAGCCAACTGACTTCTATCATTTTTAGCAGACAACCCGTGCATTTGGTGCATGTAAGCATAGACGACTTGGTGTAACTTGTGCTTTTACTTTGTTTCCTGTGGCTGCCATTTGGTTTTCTTGCCTGTTAGGTCTACTTGATTTATTATCAGTGTATGCAATTACAATACACTCTGGAAAACAATTGTAGCCAGATGCCAAACAAATGAAAACAGATGGAAATACAAGTACAAAGTGAGGGAGGAAACAGAAAGAATATGTCCAAGAAATCAAAGCAGTAGACCAAAGCCTTGAAAACCTTCATATACACATGAAAAAACAATGAGAAAGACAAGCTAAAAATTCATAACATAGGAAAAAGCACCACTGACAACAAAAATCAGCTACTATACAAGCTGCAGAAATGTTAACAAGTTTCTGCTCTAGGAGTACAGCCATAACAAAAGAGCTCTGTTGCTTGATCCAGCTGCAATTAGCATTCATGGCTGCAGGCCCAGAGAAGCTCTGCAGGTCTCATCAGTTTAGCCACCACAAAGGCTAATCATTATTCTCCCTTGCTCTTCAGTGGTCACAGACCAGACTATTAGGCATTTGACATCACATCCTCCTCCCTAATATGATTCCTCAGATCCATCAATTGTGATTGTAACCAGGTTCTCCACAGAGAGGAGTTCACAGAGCATCAATTTTCTGCTGTAAGCTGCTGTGGCGCACAAACCAAAATATTTTGTTCATTTTCTTATGAAGACCAGGACAGTTCACTCTCTAAGTCATCAGGGACAATAGGCACGTCTTCTCACTAGCTGGATTGGGCAAAGTGGATATTAATGAACTCAATAAGGATGCTGAACTGGAATGAGGATATTGAAGATTGTGATGGAGTTTAGGGCCTCAAGGTGAGCTACAACTGTTGGCAGAAGGATCCTTCTGGCAAATCAAAATAATAAATATTTTCCTCCTTTGACTGAATATGGAATCAAATAAGAAACAAAAGTGTTAAATGCACTGAATAAGGCAAGACAGTATAAGAAATAGAGGATCGCAGCCAAGGAGTCCATGAGTTCCTGCCCAAGCTCTCCTGTAAACCCTGCAGCATTATCATTTATAAAGTGAAGTAGTCAGCTGGAAATAGCTCTATAATGCCAAGTATATGAGAAAGCTAATGCTCACTAGTTAACTTCTAGCACTATCAATTTTTCTCCAAAAACCATTCCTGTTCACTCTTACAAAACAAATGCTTGGTGGGAATCACACAGAGCAATGAAACAGCAATGAGTACAAGTGAAGACAAAGCAATAACTAGAGAATGTAACACTGAACCACGCCACCGAGAAGGTCAAAGAACAAGCAAAGTAAAATCTTAAAGCTATGAAGAGAAACAAGCAGGCATAATGTGTTGACAGAAAGTGTGCATGTATGTTCTAAATAGAATGAGTCCAAAATCATAGTTTAATATAGACTTTCTCTTCCTTTTGCCCAGTTCCACTAAAAAATAAGGTACCTATTGCATACAATATTTTAGAGGTATTCTGACACCTTCCTGCGTTAGCTTTAAGTGTTCTGTTGAAAGAAATGATTCTAGAAAACCATTGCTCTTACAGTTGCTTGTAAGCTCCGTTCAAAATATTTTAGTATTAAGCATTTTGTCTTGATGGTCACTGAGTTACCACCTATACTACCATGTCATTACAGCTGGTCAGGATGTAATATTATTTTCCTTTTCATCTCTCTCACTCAGACACAAGTAGTAAACAGTTTTCAATAGCATTTAGTTCAGTTATATCCTACATGCTGTACAGGTTATAACCTGTCACGGCTGTGGGATTTATATAAATTTCCAGGAGTGGAAGGGAAACTCAAGTGAGCAATCACAGACTTCAATAAAAAAATCCCAAAAACTTTGGTGACAGAGAGATTGCACGCAAAGGACCCAACTTTCTTTATACTAAAAATCAGAACACAGTAATTAATCATACCATAGAGAGAATATATAACATTTGTTTCAATTCAATCCTATCAAAGTTAAATTTAATTAAAATAATAGTTATTTTTAAGGCTCTTTTAACATAATTATTTGGTATACTGCAGATGGCTGCTAAAACATACTTTTAAACAAAATTTACAGGAAGAAGTAAAAATCAAATAAATTTCAGGGGAAATTAAAGCCCTGTGATTAAAGTATAAATATGGAGAGCTGCCAAAGAATTTGCACTTTGCAAATGTATCACATATTCATAATGATAGGCTACTGAAGTATATACATAATCTTGAATAGAGCTCCTATCATGGGGCTTTTTCACTTGTTTTAACTGTAGGATAAGCAGAAATTGCTTCACATGGGCATCTTATAAGATGAATTACAAAATTAAAATGCTGTATACAAAATGCAGAAGAGCAAGTGTATGTATGTAGTACATGAGCTTTATGAGCTTTCCACACTGCTTGACTGGGGAAAGAGGAGGGCAATGACTCCGTGCCCCAAACCTCTGTTATCATGACACCTTTGCACCAAGGTCAGAAGGATATGTGCTATTTCATTTCACCACAGATTAAATAGAGCTAAAGCTCTGGTTGTAGAATTGCCTCTTGCTTCTCATTTCTTTAGATATGATGTCATGCTGTGCTTTAAAAACCGGAAAAATAGTTTTTCGATGATCTTTTTGGTTATCATTTTTGTTTTAAACAGACATTGAGCTCTTCTCTCTCCATATTAGGGATATGTGTAAGGCCACATAACCCAAAATATCAGTGGGCCCAACACAGCTGAATTGCTTGTCCCTTACCCCTGCAGTGAATTTGGCTTATACTATAGCACAGCTTCTTCTCTCATCCAAAAAAATACACTAATACATATTGGAAAATCTCCCTTTTATTTTCTTCTCCCTTGTGTGGGATCAGAGAGAACACATTCTTTCATACCATAGCTTTAGGCCTTCTTTGTGACTGTTTTTCTTGTTAAAGGACCAGAGCTGGCTCTTGCAGCCTATTTTTACAGTACTGTGTGATTCTGCAGACATTGACATGTGTCACCTGTGATGCAGCTACATTTGTCGGCTCTCTGTGCTCAACAGGGAGGAATCGATCCTCTGCTTTCATTAGGTGGCAGGAGTAGACTATTGGCATAAAAAATACTAAAAAAAAACTTGGAAAAGAAACCCCAGGGCTTTCTGCTTGGAGACCCAGACTGCTGTTCAGTGGTCATTTGAATTATTGAATGGGATTAAAATAAAAGCCATTTCCTTTTTTGTCCCTTTACTCAGATGAACCATCTGAAATGCAAGTTGATTTGTATTTTCTTTTATCCCCTCAGCTTGTTAGGGAGAATATTTTATTTCAGATTCCATTCTTCAAGGTTCTCCTCTCATCCAGCGTGGAGCGTTGCTGTCATGTCCTTATCTTAAAAAAAAGAGAGAGATGGAAAAGAAAACAAAGCCCACAGGTGACACACGTTTTATTGAGGTGTTCCACATGAAGTGCAATTGTGTGCTTTACAGTGCACACAGCACGGTAGAAGCCTTCAAGAGGAAGAGAGTGCTATCAAATGAATACAAATTCATCTTTCATATAGGTTAGATTGGAATTGCTCAGGCTAGTACAGTGTGGACCATATTAAAATAGAGACCATTTTGCAGACTATCTTTCCATTTATTGTCACAAAGGCCATCTTCATTGGTGGACCACAAAAGCCTCAGGGCAAGGAGATCAACTTCATACATGAGAAACAGCATGTGCAGAATTCTGAGTTGGATGTTAGCTCTGATAAACGACTAATAAGGTAGAGTTAGCGCAATGTTAATAGCTCAGAGAAATAGGTTTTAATCTGTCAAAAATATTCAATAGTCAAGATGCTTCTCTGACCCAAACCAAAACTCATGGTTCTTGCAGCACTGTAACAACATCTACAAAGATTATAGAGTATGGAACAAAGGGGTCAGGGTATTTGGCCACAAGAGTCTCATACCACTTATATCACTTGTTCTCTTAGCACCTTATATCTCTTGTCCTTGATTCTGACTAACTCTCCTAAGCCCCACAGCACTGTAAACAAATTATGAAATACATATAGGTAAGTAGGTAGTAGGTTCTTCACCTTCCAACAAATCTCCCTGTGATATCTTTCTAAGGCATGTGGATATATAAGTGCAGTTAGACAAAACTAGGAACGTTTATTTGATTGTCTGAGGCTAAAAATATTGCACAGGAAATAGCATTTAGTGGCCACCAGTCTCCTGCATTATTTTTTTTTCCTGAGTTATGGCAGTATGGTAGTTAAAGGAAGTGAAAACCAAGTTTAGCAGTGAATGTGCAAAAGGTTTTAAAAATAAAAATAAAAAAAATAGGGGATTCAAAAATTTAATAATTTAACTCATAGCCAGATTTCTAAGCAGGCTGTTCTTCAAGGCATTAGGCTTACACAGATCCCATAGAGTACAGTTCTTTTAAGTGATACCCGTGATTGTGAAAGCCTAACTGCAAGCTCTCTGGACTGAGATCAGTCCATGTATTTATTCAGTTTAAGCAGTCCTTGGAAATAAAGCCAGCAGGAAAGTTGCTGTAAATATCTCCAAAGCAATTTGCAAGGTATGATACTTGTTGCTGAGTACGTGCTACGTGGCATTATTCAGGTCTTTTCCTCAGCAGTGCTTTATCAATACAGGTTCCCTGTAATGTTTATTCTGCAGCTCTAAGACATTTGCTGTTACACGAAATATTGAAGATCCGGCTGCTAGTAAGATGACTCCAGTTCTTCTACCTGAAGCAGTGCCTGACATAATGAAGATGTCCTTTGACTCGGATTCTGCATCAGGCGAGACTGATAACATCAGGGTAACTGATGTACTGTCTGACTATTTTTTTGGCTTTTAATCAGGAGAAAACCATATTTTTCCCCATAGGAAAATGTACAATCCATCTCTGACCAGTGTTACTTTGCACAGAATAAGTCACATTCAATCTAATAACACAAATAGCCCTGTAGTAACATTATTTTAAAGTCTGGATTGTAATCACATCGGACTGACTTACAACACTTTTTCAAAAGCAAGAACACTTGCTTTAGTAATTAATTTTACACTGCCATCTACAGGATAGGCCCACAGTCTTTAAAACACTTTGCAGCCGTAATACAATCATTACATTCCTAGGACAGGCAATATTCCACAAGATGTTCCAGTATTCAGCTTGTAGAGCTAAATTTACTGCCTATAGTTACCTTGATTCAAGGATGGATGGCAGTTTGTGTGTCAAGTCAAATGGCTTCCTAAACTAAAATTTTCCATAAAAGCAACTACAGGCTTTCTATGATGGGCAGCATTGTGAAGGCCTCACCATAACATTTCCTTCAATGGAAAACTGACAGAGATGAGGAACATATTGTGCTGTTCTGGTATCCTTGTCATCCTGCAACTCAGAGGTTTTTCAGATAAAATAAGAGATGAGGGTGAGTGCAGCACTTTCCTATGGAAAAGTTGACGGGTAAACGTACTGTCAGCTGGAACAATTTCCAGTATCCCGGAACAAGCAAAGGTCTTTGTGCCCACATGCTCATTATGAATGTTTATCACTCTGCAGTTGTTCTTGAATGAGCAATAACTGAAAAATGGCACTAACTTGATCATTTCCCATTGTCATTAGCATTCCCTTTGGAAAGAAGGGATTAGCATAAAAAATGCAGTTTTTCAATACTGTACATTCAAGTTTGGAATTTTGTGAGACATTATAAACTGAGTAAAATATTAACTGCAAAATATAAAAAGAAAACTTACGGTCATGTTTCTTTTGCCATTTGCTTTATTTCTCATTTCATGGATTTGATTCTAATTTTGATTAATTTTAATTCACTCTTCCAAAAGCATCACTTAGCACATGTACATGGCACACTTTTGAGTGAAAATTTCTAACATCTTGTATGCTTTGGACATCTAGGAAAATTCTGTGATCTTCTAGTTGATATATTCTCGCATCCAAGTCACACCACAAGTGAGACAGAATTTGCATAGGTATAGATGAAGGTTCTGTAGTTCTACCAAATTATAAAGCAAAGAAAAGAACTTCAGTCAGTCTAGAGCCACACTCACATTGATCATGATTCTGTTAAAATAGTCTAATACTCTAGAAAAGCAAAATAAAATAATTACAATTATTTTGTCATGTAGTTTTCCAGTCTTATGGACTCAAACACTTTTTTTTTGCTCTAGATAGTCTAATTGAGCTACTTAGCTGATAATTTTGTCCTATTGAAAACCAAGATATTCTACATCACAGCCTTGCTATCTCGAACTGGTTAGTACCATCTGTAGGATAAATGTATGCAAGACTGAAACAGAATTGATAGCATGTAACCATTTCTCTTGCTGTTGCCTAGTTTTACTTGACAAGTGTATTATCTAACAGGACGGACAGTCTGTAGAAGATGTTTCATCAGGAAATTCTTTGTCGTTTGGACGTTCTTCTTCCTGGAAGGAGCCATTTGTTCAGTCCATGTGCTCCAACGCAAGTACATTTGGAGTTCAAGTGTGCATTGAGAAGAAAGGAGTACATGCAGCATTTATAAAAAATGTGCCTCTTTATTACCTTATTGGAGAACATGCCCTTAGAATGAGTTTCAAGCCAGGTAAATACAATTGTGCACAAAAAAGAAAGCGATGGGTGGGTAGATGAATTGTTGTTGGTGTGTGTACATATATATTTTTATATGTACACATACGTCTTTTGTACCTTAAGCGCCACTAAAACTACCGTTGGAACTTTCAGCCTTGCCAATATTGTCAGCAAACTCCATTGCAGCATGAATCCACCTCTCCCCTCTCAGCCTGAGCAGCGATTCCCAGCTCTCCCAGAGAGTGCCCGTGCAGTGCCTGTCAGCATGGCCAGCATCACACAGAGCTGATCTGTACCTGCAGAGCGTGTCTGATATGTCCTGAATTGTTGGATTTGGGATGCAAGCACATAGCAATTGGACATGGGCAACAGATCTAACGCAATGTTCTGTAGCTACAGTTTAAAAACCTGGAATCTTAAAGGGAATTATGGATTAACCCTGCCTGGATCCAGTCCTAAATATCTTAATCCATGATCATAAGAATTGAAAGCACAGCAGGCCACTGAATTTAGGTCTGGCCTAACTATTGGGCCATTCTTTATAATTCAAGAGGAAAGCCTTAGTTTCTGGTGCCTAACTCCCCCTCCTAATGTTATCTAGCTAAGCAATCCAATTCACTGGATTTCAGTCTTAGATTATTTTGTTTACTAACATGAAAAGATCCTACTGTCATAATAACATTATAAAATTTTATTATTGCTAGCATGTATTTTAGCTGTTACTGAAATATTTTTTAAAAGTTACTCAATATGCAAATGTTTCAACAAATAATAGCAAAAAAAATGGCTTATTCTATTATTCAATTACTACTATTAACAATAATACTAATTGTTGTGAAATTTCAGTCTACACAGATGTACCTATTGAAAAAATACAAGTCACAATTCAAGCGGGAGATCAAGCTCCTACAAAAATGGTACGTTTAGTGACATTTGAAGATCCAGAGACACAAGTATCTTCCAGCAAAGAAGTGATCAAAAGAGTGAAGAAAATCCTTGATGACACCGATAACCAGGTACTGCTGTAAAAACCCACTTCTAGGTTTGTGGAAGGCTGCACACAAAGCTTAGTTAGTTATATTTCTTAGTAGCCTCCCTTTTTTAGATAGTAAACAAGAGTTGGAAAATCAAATCAGGCTTTTGGTGGGTCTTTTGATTGAATTCATCTCTTTTGCAGTAAATGTGGTGAGGGACTTAGGGAGAGCAGGTTGGTTTGGTAGGTTTCTCTGAAGATCAGCCATGTAAGATCCAAAATAGATGTTGTGGGCCCAGAAGATAGCTAGCAGCTTCCAGTTATTACAACTGTGGCAGAAAGGTATGACACCTTCCTACCTACTCAGCTTGCTCTGAGGTGAGCGTAGTTACAGTCCTATCACTACTAACACTAGTCACATGTAATTGTATGATCAACAACATCTACACAGGGATTTGGAGTATTGTTTTACTTATTTGTGTTCTTGGTATGTTATTATGTGTTGGCCTTACTGCAATGTATTGGAAGGATGTATCTCTGGCTTACATCTTGTCTTTTAAGGCAGCAGAGAAATTCATAGCTCTCTGTATCTGTTTTACCTACAGCCTTCTGCAGGGACAAAGAAAAAAAATTGTTTTCTATTTCCAATGGTTTCTAATGGTTTTCATAATGGTTTCCAATTGACTAGGCAACAAGAAATTCCAGAAGCTCCTCATCCAGCGCCAGCAGCATCAGTGAGAGCACTGAGAGTACAACAAGCACCCCCTCCAGCAGTGACTCTGACAACAGAGCATCACAAGGAGGCACCCGGATTAATCTGAAGTCAAGACAACCCAAAGCCAAAGAAAAGAAATTCTACCCATTTGGGGACAGCAGCAGCAGTGATAGTAGCAGCAGTAGTAGCAGTAGCAGCAGTAGTAGCAGTAGTAGCAGCAGCGATAGTAGCAGTAGTAGCAGTAGCAGCAGTAGTAGCAGCAGCAGTAGTAGCAGCAGCAGCAGTAGTAGTAGTAGCAGTAGCAGCAGCAGTAGTAGTAGCAACAGCAAGAGCAAAAGCAGTAGCAGAAGTAGCAAAAGCAGCAGTAAGGGCAGCAGCAGCAGTAGTAGCAAAGCATCTGGTAGAAGGCAGAATGCTAAGAAGCAGTCCAAGACCACATCATTTCCATATGCCAGTGCAGCTGAAGGAGAACGAAGTGTCCGTGAGCAGAAAAAGAAAACACAGAGTAGCAGCAGTAGCAGCAGAAGAGCCAGCAGCAGCAGCAGGAGCACCAGCAGCAGCAGTGAAAGCTCTGGTGTTTCCCATCACCAGTGGAAGCAGGACAGACAAGCTGAGACTAAACGTGTCAAGTCTCAGTTTAACAGTCACAGTAGTTACGACGTTTCTAATGAATGGGTAACATTTTTTAATGCTTTGATTTCTACTAGGAGGTGATCTTCACTGAGCTGTAGGTAATAGCTTCTTTTGGAATTTTGCAGGAAACATACCTCCCAAAAGTATACCGGCTCCGCTTCAGGTCTCCTCACACCCACTGGGTAGGTGCCTAATTCAATTGGACATTGCTATGGTGGCTGGAGCTGATACGATCAACCATATTATTGGAAGGCTTTGGTTCATTTCACTTGACCATTCCATATTGCCTAATAATATCACTCACTACTGACAAAATAAAAATAATTATTACTAAAATACTAGCTATTGTACTGCATCCCTCTGTTGCAGCTCTAGCAGCTTTTTGGTGAGGATACCTTTCAGCTAGATGCTGTACAATACTCAGCTAACAAAGACCATGAAAGAATTATAAAATAGCAGGGCTTTCCTGTAGGATTAACTGCTTCCATATTTTTTTAGGGAGTAATAGTAGGAGGACAAAATCATTGTGTATCAGAAGCCAGGTTCAGTATGCATTACTGCGCAGATGTTAAAGTAAATCTAAGGATGATAATGAAGTGAATTTTGTAGGTGTTACTTGCAAAGTTGTTGTGTCCTACTTATGAAAGAGAAAGATGATCTGTAGTGTTTTTAATTAAATATTAATATCTTTTTAAAAAAATATTTTCTAAATAATCACTTATGAAGTTCAAGTTTAGTTTTGCCTGTCATTAGAACTGGACAATACAATGTCACCACTTACAATCACTGTCTGCATGGCATTCCTATTTGCAGAGAGGTACAGGTGGATATAAGGCACATCCCTACCCAATTTCATGTCTGTTTTGTGATAGAAGTCACATGCTATCTATGTATAAGTTGCCTCCACAAGGAGGCTTATAGCTCTGATTTTGATGTCTACACTAAAATTAGAGGCCATGCCATAGCTTTTTTAACCTATTTGTGTTTCATAGCATTCAGGCCACAGGATGTCAAGCAGCTCATCATCATCTTCCTCTGAGCATGGAAGCAGCCGCAGCAACAGCAGCAGCAGTGACAGCAGCAGCAGGAAAAGCCATATGAGCAGCTCCAGCAGCAGTAGCAGTAGCAGCAGTCACCGTCATGGGGAAAAAGCTGCCCAAAGCTCAAGAAGAAGCCCTGTGAGCAGAGGAGCCAGCACTCACCACAGACATGAATCCAGCCTGACACATGAGGTAGTATCACAGAAGTTGCAGACAGACTCTAACCAGTTGAGCTAGGCAGCACCAGGAAGTAGTCAAGTTTGTAAACGGGAACATAGAGCGCACTAAGGTTCACTTTCTCCCTGTAAAATATTTTTTCCAAATTCCTTCCGCTTTGGAGTTTTGTTTCTTGATTTCTGAATTACACTGTCCTTCATTTCTAAAGGCATTAGGTGTATGTGAAAGCCTGGAGCAGAAAATGATTGAAGAAAATAAAGGGAAAGGGGATATAAATTAAAGGGGAAAAAAAAGTTATTTTTTCTTATGAAACTCCAGAGTTCAAAAAAACTTAGAATCTAGGTAAAAATGCAAGTTAGAAGGATATAAGATTTATTTAAAGAATTAAAAATAAACAAACGAACAAAAAACCCCACCAATTTAATTCCTCCTAGTTGTCATGAGTGCATGCTGAGTATAAATAAAATCATGATGCCCGTGGTCATTGCTGATTTAGGAAATTTAAAGTCCCATTAGGCAGTGATCATTCTTATCTTTAATACACACTTGATATTCTGGAACTGTATTGCAAATGCAGAAAATGTCTATGGGAACTCTGCTACTACAAAGAATTTCAGAATAATTTGTTTGAAGAAGCGGTTGTATAGTAGAATACACTGTGAATGTGTATAACTCTATGAAGGTATCCAGTCTGTATGTAGACAGCTATTCTGAATATCAAAACAATGCACAAAATCTTAAGAAGTGTAAAAAGATAGTATAGAAGAGTCTTGGATCCTGTATGAAAGCAATCACATCCTTGAAAATTTCTCCTGTTAATGAAATGACTAAGACTGAAACCAAAATTATTCTTAATTATTGGAGATAAAGATAAGATGTACCATAAACTAAACTGCTGAAGGGTGAAGGATGCTACTTGCTATCAGCGTACGTAAACCGGACAGTAGGCTCTCCAGTGAATACACTGAAATACTTAAGCACAGATGGTTGGGGGTTGTTTTTCAGCGCAACTTCCTGGGAGACGTAATTCCACCTGGCATTACGATTGTGGCACAGGCAGTAAGAAGTGACAACAGAAATCAAGGTTATCAAGCTACAGCATATGTTCGTTCCGATGCTGCCAAAGTTGATGTGCAACTAGTTGTGGTTCAGCTGGCTGAAACCAATTGGAAAGCATGTGCTGATGCTGTAATACTGCCTCTGAAAGCACAGGTAAGTACACAGGCAGCTTTGCCAAGCGAGACATCTGAAAGGCCCACAGTTTTTTAAATAAGCACAGTGCACCTGCTGATTAGAAAGTCCAAACAGGGAATACAATAAGTATTTTGAAATGTGCTCCAATTTTAGTGAAAAATCAGAAAATGTTCATAGATTTCGCTCTCCTTTTGAATTAAAACAAAAACAAACAGAAGACTAATAGACATTTTAGTCCAATCTTCTTCTAGAACAAAATGTATACTGATTATTAGCTTACCAAGTTTAAGGAAATCTGAGGAAATTACAGCAAACCTTAGCCTATCTAAGAGTGAAAGAAAGACATAGAAACATAAATGATCAGTGTGAAATTTCAGCAAAGAAGAAAAATTTATATTTTGAAATTACTAATGATGTTTCTGCGATTCTTTTCTGAAATTTGGGTGTCTTTTCCTGTCTGTAAAGGCTAGAATGAGATGGGGCAAGGAGTGCCGAGACTACAGGATAGCAGCCTTGGCTACCACAGGCCAACTGGCGAGGAAGCCAGCCATGCAGCTGAAGGTGCAATGGGGTAATGTTCCTTCCTGGATAAAAAAGACAAGCACAGTGTACGTAATTTGTTGTTTCCTAAACTGTTGTGTTGCCTTTTATACTTTAGTTGGCATTATAAATGCACTGAAAGTACTAGATGACTTTTTGAACACAGATATTTTTGGAGAAAACACAAGTTCAGGGGCACAACAGTATTCTTTGAACGTCTTCTAGTTCCCCCACGTGTTTCATATTAAAAGGCATCCTCCAAATATTTAAAATTTGACATGCTTAATTTCATTTCCCTTATTAAATGATTAGATATTTGAGTTCAAAATGCCTTTTTGTTTTGAAATATCCTTCTATTCAGTATTTAAAAAAAACAACAACCCACAACTGTTAAAATGATAAAAATAAAAGCAATGTGTTTCCTTAGGATAAAATCAACCATTTAGTTTTACCCAAAGCACTTTTTCTTTGACTTCAGTTTTCCCTTTTTTCCCTCTGATTTTTCAGAAATGCCAGCAATCCTCACCCTGCATTATCTGTCTTTGCTCATGGAGCTGAGTTTGTCACATCTTATTTATCTCTAGATTCATGCAGTACGTTCCTGGTGCGGCACTTGTGTTGGGCTTCTCAGAGGCACATCAGAGAAACCCATCTCGTGAACTTATTGTACGGGCAGCTGCAACATCTCCACGAACAATTGATACAGTAATTAAAGTTCCTGGGGTATGTGCCAATTTTATTTTCTTTTTCCTTACACTGAATGGATTTTCAACTTATTTATTTTGATACTTACATTTAAAAAAAAATAAAAATTAATCATATATTATTAGAGGAGCTGTTATATACCTGATAACAAGAGTATTGAAATATGTGGTCTTCGATTTTGTACTGCCTTGGTGAAATAGGACAACAAGCAAAAGTAGAAAACTCTATAGTGAAATACTTTATTTCCATGCTGAGAACAGTGGTTAGGCCCAGACTGCTTCAAATATGACTGCTTTACACTTGCAGCTTTTTTTTACCCTGACAGTTTTGTGAAATGTATATGCGCCTGAGAGCAGATAATGGAGACCTTGAGAACATCTTGCACACCGCAGCAGCCAAGTGCAGCATCTAATTATGTTTGTGCTTCAGTCCCACAGCTGCAGTTGACCACACTCTGTGAGACAGGTCTGAGCAAGTTACGACAGCCACAGATAATTCTGTGGCTTTAACTCGGCTTTAACTAAACCGAAGCAGTTAGTTACACTCTCAGAGCAGCTTGCACAGGCTGGATCTGCAGAATCCTACTGATTAATTGGTCCTTGTCCACCAAATCCCTGTGCACTGCTTTGAAAGTTTCCCCCTATGGATCTGTGGTAAATTAATAACAGCTCGCTATTCATAAACAGAGAAATTAGTGTGTCTTTAACCTTCCGGTGTGCTTCAGAATTGCAGGATCTTTATTACATGATAATGAAGAAGTAGGAACATTAGGCATTAAGTTGGTGCTCTTGGTAAATGTCCTTTGTATCTACAAAAGTAAGAAATCTTACCACCATGGCACATCATACTATTTTTCAGCCTTTAATGGATGACGTTCACTTTGCCAAATGCATCCATCAGATTAGTTACTTATATTTTTAAATCATTTTTTCAAAAGTCACATAATTATCATTTAAACTTCATCTACACAGGTTACTTTCTAATGTTCTTAACAATTTCTCATAAAAGTCAGGAATTGAGATCAAAAAAGAGAGTGATTACTAAGAAAAACCTGAGATTTGGGCATATCCTAGAGAGACTAACACAACTACAGTTGTGTATCTTCAAGATATTTTTCCAGGATGTTTTTTTTGTCTGTCTCTTTGCAGTGATATCACAAGCAATATGGCTCAATATATCTTAATGTTTTTTTCATTTCTACTTTTTCAGGTAACACTTTACTATCAGGGACTCCGAGTGCCATTCACTTTGCCCTTAGGGCCATCATCTTCATCATATGAGACTAGAGATATCACTGCCTGGAATTTCCTTCCTGAAATAGCTTCACAAATAGCACAAGAAGATCAATGTAAGTACTACTTATATGATTGTCTCATGAGGAAGCAATGTTTGTAGATCCATCCTCTGAGACAACTGGCACTTGTCTTTCCCCATATTGTTCTTCTAGAGGGAAGCTTAGTGTCTCCAACTCTGCTTTCTCAGCAGTTCATTTTATCACTTACATTTACTAGCAGGTGGATGAAGAGACTTTAAACTGATGTAAATCTTCAGAGTTCAGGAATCATTCCTATCTGCAAGCTGTAGAGATCATCTTTTGCCCCTTCTAAGAAGGTGCCATCTCTGTTGAGAGGCATCATCTGATGGGTGTAAGACAAATAATTAATTTTCTGACATCTTTATTATTTTATTTAAAAAAAAAAAATCATGTGAGTTTAAGTGATTGGTGTCTAACACTTCTGTTGGGAAATGTGAACTAGTTTCTGTAATGGTTACTACTTTTAGTTTCTGAAGACATTAGTAAGTTTTAGTCACTATACTGTCTTGAGTTTTGCTTTTAGCATGTCATCAAAATCAGTACTAATATAGTCTACATCTGTTAGTAATTCTGTAGTGATATCCTATTCATAGAGACTGGCAGCATCAAAAGATTCTGCCAAGGAGATGTTGAAGTTCTTTTACTATTTGCTGTGTAGTCCAATCTCACAGAAGCAGCCTTCAGTACTTTGCAGCAACACACCATGTCATTATCACATCTGCCATTTCTTTTCTGGTTTTGTTTTGCAGCCACATGTGAAGTCAGCGAGGGAGATTTCAAAACATTCGATCGCATGAGCTTTACATGTTCTTTCAATAAAAGCTGCAATGTGATAGTGGCCCAAGACTGTACTGAACATCCAAAATTTATCGTTACTACAAGAAAAGTTGATCACCAGTCTTTGTCAAGAGAGGTTCACATAAATACAAGTTCAGCGTAAGTGTGGTTTATTTTGAAGGCTCAATAATTAGATACAAAACTTCAGGGAGTTAGTCTGGGAAGGGAGATGTCTAGTTTGGGTGCAACTAGTTTACAGTCATATATTTGAGGTTTTACAGACTTCTCATCTGACAGTCTTTGTTTTCATTTTCCTCAGTGTTGCAGTCAGGATCTTATAACCTGTTCCATAAGTTCCCACATTGTCTTTTCTTCAGAGGTTGAATCTCAGCATCCAAAGTTCCAATACATTCTGCATTTTGAAATGAGAGCAGCTCAGTCGCTCATTCACAATCCAAATGTTCAAATTAGCTCTCTGCTTGCTTTGGTCACAAATATCTCTACCTTACATTTTAAATTAACTACTAGTTTCTTCTTCTTTTTTTTTTTTTTTTTTTTTTTCCTTTTTTTCCTATAGGAACATCACAATCTGTCCTGCAGCAGATTCATCTCTGCTTGTGACATGCAATAAAGAATCAGTACTATCAGGCAGTGGAGTTTCTGAGTATGAAAAAGGTGAGCTTTCATATCCACATTTCTAGGACTGATTCAGAAACCAAGTATCTTCAAGACTGTTTTTTATAAGCTTCACAGAAATATCACAATGTTAAGAAATATCATTTTCATTTCAAGATTTGATAGACTGGATACAAAAGTAAGTTCCAACTACAGGAAACCACAGTAGAACATTTTCACAAGTGAAATGAATGTTTCTTCTCTTTTTGATGTCTCCACAAAACAAAACATCAACAATTCCAAACCTTCTGATATAGCGGAACAGTGATAATTGTGAAGGAAAATGATGTACTTTGTGCTACTTATTTTCTCTATTTCTTTAAAATTATGATTAACTATCTTTTTACAGACAATATTAAAATTTATAAAAATGGAACAAGAGTTATTGTGGAAGCACCAACACATGGACTGAAGAACGTGAATTTTGATGGTGAGATCCTTAAGGTATGGTGCTTTCTTTCAAAGTTACTGCCTTCCATCTGTTTAGTGCCTTGGCAATATAACAGATCATCACTTCAGTATTCACTAAAAGGATGCACTGTCTTACAGGTTACTGTTACTTCATGGATGAGAGGAAAGACCTGTGGAGTCTGTGGAAATAATGACAGAGAAAAGCACAATGAACTCCTAATGCCAAATCATAAGCAGGCACACAGCTGTTCCGCTTTTGTTCATTCATGGGTATTGCTAGAAGAAACCTGCTCTGGTGGTGAGTAGATCTGATAACAGTTTATGCTTGGAAAGAATACAATTTCAGATTTCCTCTGCCAATAGCTGGAAAGATTTTTTTTCTTTTAAAAGCAGTATTTTACTTAAAATGACAATAGTAGTATATATACATTTTAACTTCATTAACCACTGACTTTTTAAAATACTGCCTGTGAACACAGAGATTATACAATACTGCAAATCTTTGTCTCATGTGCAGTTCAATGTTAATTAATTGATTCTAACATAATTTCTTACACTGAATAGCTTATTTCTTCAAGAGGCAAACTCAGACTTAAACTGACCTAACTGAAGTCAGTTTGATTTTTACTGCTGAGACAAAACAGTTGTAGCTGCTGTCTGTAGGCTTAATTTAATGAAACATTGCATACTATAAATGTAGTAGGTCAAATCTGAAGTATATGCAAATTTTCAGAGTACACAAAACTTGTTGTTGTTCTGCATCATCTGAGGGTGCAATTGCAGGGAAATATTTAGAAATACAGCTAACGTAAAAGTTTCCTCTCACATGGAGCTGGAAGAATAATGATGGTCTCCTGTAACATCAATACAGTTTTGTTTTGTACATCTCCATTTACCTTGGACCTGAGACAACTTTATTGAAGTTAATGGCTGCTTTCTCCTTGACTTCAGTGGCAGCAGACTTGTACTTATCTGTATGTCAGGAAGCAGAGTCATAGCTGGGATCCTGTTAAGATACATTATACTTTTCTAGTGAGATAATTACAGCATTATAAAAAACATCCAATACAAAAATTATCCTTGATGTTATTACATAAATGCTGCCTTTTTTTTTTCTATCCATTCACTACAGTTGACATTTTTCCTAATGCAATGAAGTAGCCATTGTGCCTGCAGTATCTATTCTTAATAGCTTCCAGATATGAGAGGTTATTTTCTGTGTATTATATAGTTTTAAAAAACTGGGTATATAGAGTTCCATTTGGGTTATATTGTGCAATTAGATTTTAAATATAGCTCCCCTTACAGAATCTTTCTTCAGTCCCGCAACTTATTATCATCCTATCTCGATAACCTTGCTACTGTGAAAACGGTTTGTCAGGGACCTGTGTTTTAATAAAAGCTGAAGAGAAAATATGGACCTTTATTATTGCAAGGATCGATTGGGATTTATTTCTACAATTTTAACTACCTTTCCTTTTCCTCTTAGGGTGCAAACTGCAGCGCAGTTATGTGAAGCTGAATCGAAATCCTACTATTGATGGAGAGGAATCTACATGCTATTCTGTTGACCCAGTACTGAAATGTATGAAAGACTGTACTCCAATCGAAAAAACTTCCGTTAAGGTTGGCTTCCACTGTTTCCCAAAAGGTAAGATATTTTTCTTTCTGTGTCACGTACTGTAGGAGCTCTGTCAGAGCACTCGAAAGAACAAAACACAACACAGCCACACACAGAACTGCATGGCTCCAGCTCCTCTCTGAGCTGCTGTTTTAATCCCATTAGTATTTGCTATAAACACTGACAGCACTAGCTAGCTAAAAGCTAGTTTAGATGATGGCAGGTAGCGTCATCTGAGAAAAACATCTGAGGTGGTAAAAGGGGTAGAAGAGATCAATAAATTTTTTTTCACGTTTTCAGGATCTCCATAAAGTCATGATAAGCAACAGTAAGTCCTTTTATGCACATTACAGCCTGCAATTTTGTATAGGCCAGGGCAAGCAAGACAATTGAAAGTCAGTCAAGTAGTGTGACATGACTGCTGTGATTAGGCTGCCATGCTACGCCACTGTGCAATACATCAGCAAAAAAACACATTGCTGAAATGTTCTCTAGATTGTTCCAAAAATTGGTTTGTTTTTCAAAGGTATTTTATACACACAAACTTGTACTCAAGATTTTTAAAAATACTGAGTCTTTTTCTCCTTTCACTTATACAAATTTGCCCTGAATGTGGTGCATGATTGCAAAATGCAGCTAAATAGTACAGTCATACAAGTTTGAGAGGAGAATCCAGGCTTGAATCTGTAGATATTTCTGGTACATTTCTTCCTAAATCTTTTTAATGGATCACTCAGTACATAGATACCATAGAAAGAAAACACCACTTGAGAATGTCTGCTAAATTGATCTGTTCTCCATGCTAACCATTATTAGCCAAAATCACAGCAGGGATAATGCAGTGTAGTTTCTCTGAAACCAATGAATTTCTATATTGAGTAATACTAGAGAGAAACACTATTATATTTCTGATTTAAAACATCTATCCAGAACTTTGCACTTTTTGCTCATGTTATTAATATCTTCCATGTGCTGGATCAACCCCCAAAAGCAATGAGTATCTTTCTGTAATAGTCAACGTTCTACAAGTCTATTTAACAGATACCTCAGAGAACGTGCTAATAGTTTTCTGACAACTCACTGAGAAGTGAATAGATGCATTCTTTTATGAAAAGAACACACTTTCAACGACAGCAACAAAAAAAAACAACACTCTTCCCAAACCTTGTCATATCCATGCTTCACAGATTTCTTTTGTGCATCCAAGTCTATATCTCCGAAATGTCATCACCCCAGGCCACTCACTGCCTCAGAATATTAGGCTGTAATAAAGCTGTCTCATTCCCTCACAAAAATGTGTTACAAAAAAGGAAAATCGGGGGGGGGGGGGGAGTATGTTAGGTGTCACAGCCAGTGCTACTTTTACAGCACCTGCAGACTTCTCTGGTTCATTTACTGAACCAGAGTCTGGGAAGTGTGCTAACAGCTCCTAATCAAGGACCTTATTTTATCTATCTGGAAGAGGAGGAGGAAAGGTTTTTTAAACCAAGACGATTGTTTTTCCTCAAGCAAGAGATCAGTAGGAATACAAGGCCAACCCTTGAAAGCTGGTCTTTTTCTTTCTTTGTTCAATGATTTGGAGAAGAAGCATAAATAAAATCCCCATCTTTCCTAAGCAGTGAACACGTATTTGCATGCACAGAACAAAGACCTTTCCTCAGCTCTTTGTGTGAGAACTCAGACTTGATAATCTACTGTCTCAAAAGACAGGGACCCCTTCACTGTCACCAGAAGGAAAGGACAAAATGAAGTTCAAGGGTACGGCTTGAAAATATGATGTTCTTTTAAAAAAGCATCTCGAGCACCTTTCTGGGAAATATTTGGCATCAAGATAATTATGAAAAAAATGTGCTTTGGGTTGGACAGTAATTCAGCCAAGGAGAGTGCCAGCATTTCAGCAGATAAGTGACCAACATAGCCCAAACACAGCAGTTTCCAAATTTTCCTGTGATGAAAGATGGCATGTTTTAAATGTTTTGTCCAACTGAGGGATAAAAAAAAATTGGAAGTAAAACTATGAAAGCCTTACCCATTCTCATTATGCAAACTTAATCTAAATAGATGTCCTAATATTCTTCCAGATGCAACGATAAATCTCCAACTATCTAAGAATATTTATTGGGGGGATGAGTATTATTATTCCATTTAGATTATTTCAGCATTAAGGGATATGGCTTATTCAATCTGTTGATAAAGCAGTGTAGTAAGGTTAATACTGCAACTGACAATGCTCTGTCAGATTTCACAATATATGGGAAACTTTAATTAGAAGTTTATGAACCTCTGAAAATTCTCCAAAGGGCTTATCCTTCAGGATGAACTTCGACAAATAGTCAGCTGAAATATGCAATGATATGCAGCGATAACATTAAAAGAGATTGCTGATGTGTATCAGGACGTGGTGGTCTTACTTTGAAAGTGGCTACCTCCAGCACTTTTACTGGCTCCTGCCTGTTGTCATTGTGCTTCATGAAATATTATTCATTTGGGTTTTAGGGAATTATTATAGTAATTGTATCATGGATGAAAATCCTACTCCAAGTCAATGAGTCAGTGAGATGTCAGTTGTGGGGGCAGGATTTCTTTCTTTACTTGATGAGGGAGTTGGCAGCCATCAAAACAGGAGTTCCTTAAAATGTATTAATTTGCTTGATGTTCGTTAACAATAGTTTCTCTCTTCTGACAGATACTGCTGTAAGCCTGCTGGAATGGCAGAGAAGCAGCGATAAGAAATCTGCATCTGAGGATGTTGTGGAGTCTGTGGATGCTGACATTGATTGTACCTGCACTGGTGCCTGTAGTTAAGCTAAATTCTTTAGTGTTGTGCTATAGCAATATTACAAAAATAATTGAATAGCTGGACAGATAAGAAGGAATGTGATAGCTGTAATAAAATACTAAGAAATGTGCTTGAAGAAAGTAAGATTTCTCTATTGCATCCACAGTCAAATGCATTATGTACAGTCTGCACAGCTTAATAAATATGTTGTTCATTAAATAAGTATTCATGTGGTCTCCCTCTTTATTTTTCCCTATCAACAAGACAATCAGACCAACTATAATATTATCCAGAAATTCTGCTTCTTTTTATCTGAAATATAATTATAGCAGTCCTCTCTTAAAATTATGTTCAGTAGGTGATGAAAGGAAAACATGATTACAGCTACTGCTAACATTCCATTGTGTAAAGGATTTCATATTTAGCATACTAAAGACACAGTAAGCATTTGTTTTCTTTTATGCTTTTCTGGTAAAGAGAAAAGTCTGTTCTTGGAACCATTCTGCAAAAAAATACATTTTACTCCCAGCAAGACCATTAGCCTTAGTACATTCTACAAAGGAATGAATTGGACTGCTAGACTCCCACTGTAGCTTTCCAGAGAGCTATAGTGTGTGACACAGTCCTCATTTTGATTTAAATTTCAATGGATGTGCTGTTACTTCGTGAGCTCAAAGTATGAATAGGATTTTTTTTTTTTTTTTTTTTTTGGTTTACCATTTCTATTGTATGTCTACGAAATGATGCCTTCAAAAACTTCAGAGAAGAATAATATATCCAAATACTCCAAAAAATAATATATAGAAATGCATAAGATCAATGGCATCATAAAGCTAAAATAAAGGAGGAAAGTCATACTGTGTTTAACCAGTAGACTGTCAATCTGCTAGCTTTCACTAGGCCTACACAGAAAGGCAATTCCCTCTCACCCCAGGGGAGCAGGATTAGGTGGCATCTCCACACCTCTTGCGATGGCACAATATTCCTTCCCTTGTAGTGGAATCAGCCATGCAGTGAGCTGTGAGCTGTGCTCCATAGCAGGCAACAGCAGCCACCAGCCAAGTTCCTTAGTATGGGCAAGGCAGTGCTGAACCCAACTGCTACCAGGAAACAGTCATTTAAGAAAATACTTCTCTCTCTAAGTATAAACTGAGCTATCAGAAAGAGGAGAACTGAAGACTAAATAGCTGAACAATTACAGAATAACATTTCTCAAGGCTTTTTGTTCAAAATCAGAAACACAAGTAACAAAGTACTCTTACTTTCTCTCACTAGCTTGATACTAACTTGCAATTAGATAAGATCCAGTCTTCCTCAGTGCACCGCACCTACTTAACGAAAAAAATAAACCATTATGAGTTTGTCCAAGCCCAGAGCCCCGTGGGCTGAGCTCTGACACAGGGTGAATGCCCTATGGCAATCTGTTTGCCACAGCAGCTCTCACCTCTCTGGAGAACAGAGAACAGAGCAAGGCTACAGTATGCACAGAAGTGTTACCAATCCCTCTACCCAGCTTTTACCTAATCTGTATGTTATATTTTAGAACCTTCATATGTACTGACCCTTTAGTCAGATAGCCAGTACTCTACTAAACAGCTTTTTTTTTTTTTTTTTTTTTTTTTTTGCTCAAGGATGTTTGAACTCAGGCCAATAGCATGCGTTTTTACACTGTGTTTTCATTTGTAATAAAGCATTCATAAATTTCATAAATTCCCTGTACAAAAGCTGTGTTTTGCTAACTCACTGGAAATGCTACACTCCAGAAGAGGCAGCTGCAAACAAGAGGGGAGATGATGCATTCCACTTTCCTTTAAAATCACACTAATATTGCACCTGGAGAGCCCTTTTCTTCTTGGCATTGTTTTCACTGTGGCTTATGGGAGATTTGCCATTGACTTTCATAGGATCAGACTGTGGTCTGTCATCTTTAATCCAATACCTTTCTCTTTAATCTGCTTGTTTATAAAAGAGAAACTTTCGCCAGTCAGCCACTCCAGATAAGTCAAAGGTAGTGAAGAAATGCAGTGAGGGAAGAAAAAGGAACTTTCATGCTCAATGAGTAGAATAGGAATTTAGTAGCAGTAAAGAGCCATTAGTAAGAGAGGTAATTCTGCTCACTGTAAAACACAGAGGCACGACACTAATTAACACAATGATCAAACTGGAATGTACAGTACAACAAATACATGCAGCTCGTAAAGTCAAATGTCTTCTCTCAGAAATTATTTACAAATTGTTAAAATCATTGGGAAAAAAAAACTTCAGAGAGACTGATCAGTGGTTTTACATTAGCTTCTCCACACAATGATGATATATAATAACAACACATCCTGTACAATGTTAAAAGCTGCAGTGTGCCATGTCAGGCCTGTCCCTGGTGAAGCACCACTTTGGGTCCTGCTCCAACACAAAGGCCGCTCCAGCAACCCAGCCTGTAAAAGAACAAATTCACTTCTTCTGCTAATGGCAGAAAAAGGTGACCCGCTCATGGTACACCCCCCCACACATGCCTCTCCCCCAGCAGAAGCTACTCTGTTCACACTAGCCTTGCTTTTCACAGGAAGCAAATCTCCCACCAGCAGGAAGCTATCTGTGATGGCTTGAGCCCAGGAAACCTAAAG
Source organism: Tragopan temminckii (assembly GCA_028571105.1). Taxonomy (NCBI): domain Eukaryota; kingdom Metazoa; phylum Chordata; class Aves; order Galliformes; family Phasianidae; genus Tragopan; species Tragopan temminckii. Next base: position 23,594,168 of record JAOWBP010004015.1, read on the forward strand.
AAATGCTTAGTTCATGCCCTGTCCCAGACGAAAGGAAGAAAAGACAAATGTATTTCTCTACAGCAGAACACAAGCAGTGAATTCACAATCCATCTCCTTACTAACACAGCCAAGGCTTGGGAGCAGGCCCAGCCCAAGAAAGCCCAGGCACACACCTTTGCCTAGTGTTCAAGCCATGCATTAGACATAGCTCTTCTTGCTTCCATCAGCAAGGAGCATTCTCTGTCCCATTCCAATTTCTTGGTGCCCTCTTGCTGAGGCAGATGGATACCTATGTCTGACTCCACTGATGTTCCAGCTGTAAAATCCAAACATAATGAAAGTTAGCAAAGCCTGAGTTTGGCATTGGGCACTGAGAACTGGCCCATTTTGCTAATAGAATTAAGAGCAATAGCAGTATGAGTGCAAAAAAGCCCTTCTGGAGTGTCTAATGCACCACATAGGTATTTCCAATCCATCTGGGAGGATATCTGGACTCCAGATTTAAACCTCATTTGAAAGTCACACCTGTCCTATCTTATAAAGCACACCACAGTTATGTTGTCTACCAAGTATTAAAATGCATATTTCAGTCTGATCTCTTATACACTCAGCTTTTCATTTCTAGTACTTCTCAATGACATGAATTAATGAACTTTGGACTTTGCTGTAGTAATCAAGGAAAATGACCACACAACTATAGCACTCCAGTATTGTTTTTAAAAAAAAAAAATTATCAGAAAAATGATGCAGGTTTAAACATGGGCCGCACTCAAGTCCTAAACTTGTCTTTGTGGCTCTGTAATCTGGTTTTGCAAAGGGTTGGCGAATTCTGTGCCTTATTTTCTGCATCGGAATGATATGACTACTTCCCTACTTGATGTAGTCAGAAATGCTTATAAATTTATAGTTCCATATGCCTTTTGCAAGTTCTTTGGTGATTCCAGAGATGAAAAATAATTTTTCCGCTAGATCTCATAACCACAAGTATATTTTATTGCTAGACTGAAGATTTTCATACAATAGTATAATAATGATACATTTGGAAAAAAAATCAAAACAATGTACTTCATTTGTTCATGGTCAGTTTTGGTTAAACAGTAGATTAATCATAAAAGCATAGTATTGGATCCTGCTATTACAGTGGAACAGGTAAAAGTCTGCTGGAGCCTAGACAAAGGCAACCAACCTTTTGTCCATCAGACCAGGCTCTTTTGATTCGCTAATTTTGAATGACACAGCGACTCTCAGCAAAGCATGGCTCCAGAGAAAGGAGCTGCAGTGTGAGAGGAAAGGATAAAGCCACTAATATCAGACCCCTCCGGGAAACGAAATGCCTGCTCCCCAGTACGAGCATCAAAAAAAATAACTCATACAATTCTAACCCTACTGAATGAAGTCTGTGGTTAAACTCACCAGAGCCAGGCTTTTACTCAGCATGTTCAAATGAGTTATTAAATGAACTTTAGTTGTCCCTAAAAATAAATGTACTGTGTGGATCTAAGTGTAGCTCATGAATAAGAAACCTCGGGAATCTAGCAAATTCAGTAGCTAGGGCTAAACCCGGAGACAACACAGGCGGTTGCAGATGAGAGGAACTATTAGCAGCCATCTGAGCTGGATGCTGAATACAAGGTCTCCTATGCCATCTACTGGCTTTTTTGTTTACTAACAACGGTTTGAATCTCCAGGGTTTATTTATAGGTCTGATACATTGCAGGCACTTTAATATAAATTCTAATCAAGGTTTAAGGTGTTTTTTTTCCCCTCTATCCTCCATACTTGATTACTATCTGTGGGTTTGTTTTTTTTTTTTCCTGTAAGTATATTACAATTCTGTACCTTTCTGAGTACCATTTCACATTGTCTCTGGAGGAAAAAGACACTGCAAAAGACATTCTCATTTCTGATATTGCTGGATAGGCAGTAATTATACTGCAGGGCTGAGAGAGCAGTTTGCTAAGAAAATCTAAAGATGTTCAAAAAGTACTTCTGGTCCTTCCTAAAGGAGCCTGAAAGGTTATTATTACGGTACCTGGAAAGCTGTTAATACAAAAAAAAAAAAAACATCTTTCTTTCTCTTGCAGTTCACTTAGCTGCAATTCATGTTGAACAAACATGTCCTAACACAATTAAGTTTTTTTTCTCAGATGGATTTTGAGAAGTAGCAATCGTATACGCATACAGATGGATACAATCACAGCATTCACTTCATCATCCATAGCGTTTTTCTTCCTGTCATCCCTTTCTTTCCCCACTTACCATTGCCCAGTGGTCCATTTGGATTCTGTAAGCAGGACAGACGTGGGCACCCCAGCAATCTTTTACCCAACCTACATGAATAAGCCTCCAGACGAGCAAGCAGTTCAGCACCTCAGATGGAAGTTACTTACGCAGCCTCAAAATTCAGATTGAAACCTCTGTGAAAACATCAGTCTTCTGGAGCTTCTGGAGTTCTACAGGCTTTCTTCTCACTTCTTTCCTTATGCAGCTTCTCACCCATCTGTGATTTCAAAATGACTTAGGGCCCAGGACATTTTTTACATTAATCATAGTAAAGGTAGATTATTTTTGGCACAAATGGAGTTCAGGGCACATAAGGAGTTTGAATATCCAAGGACTCTATAGATTATCTTAAATACTGCAATTGCTGTCTACATAATCAAGGCTAAACTAAACCTAAATCTTGTCAGTAGCAGCTAACAGGGATTCATGATATTGTGCATAAGTCAGCTTTTGTCTTGCTACTAGATAGCCACGTTCTCTATCACCTTTGATGCCCTTTGTCTTTATCTAAATTGTGTGCTTTGAAGAAAGGATAATCCTTGGAGAGTCACCCCTAATTCCTGCATGAGTCCTAGGGTTACTATAACAAATACAGTGCTAAACTGGGGTACTGAAATAACAACCCACTGGCTTTTGGTATATCTATGCTTTATCTCACCAGGGAAATGGATCAATCTCCCTCAGTTCTGTGGTTTCAAGGCACATTCATAACTCCTAAGATCTTCTGGATAATAAAATTAATTTCAAAATATAGTAAGTAGTAACAAACACACAAAATGTGGTGACTAACACACATCAAACAAACCCTTATTTTTTTTTCAGATTATTTTCTCTACATATCATCTTAATCTCTGCAAGTATAAATAATATCTATAAAGAATGTTGGGTTACGTGAAAATATTAAAAGTGCCTTGCTTAACAGTGGTCATATTTGTCTCTCGTGTGGTAGAAAATTTACTCTAGCAAGAGATGCTTTGTTTTCTCACCAGCTGATAAAAAGACAATTATATCAAAAGAAATACATCAGGAATTTAAGCAAAATAAGCTAACACTAGAATTCAACTTGGATTCCTGCTTATATGTTCAAAACAAAACTATTAATAATCAAAATTTGTTCATGATCATGAGACTTTGGGATTGATATACAGATCTGTGGGAAGACTGATGTAGACTCAGGCTGGGGCAGGAACCAGCAGTGAAATGCTTACCTTGCCATGACACTTATCTCTATACATTACCTCAGACTTGCTGCAGATATACTGATAACCATTAAACTCTGTAATATGGCTGGACCTGGACCATTTCCATTTGATCCTAATTTGGATGTCTCCACAACATGCTCCATGGTGCGCTAATTGTTCCTTAGGACTTGCTGTGTTACATGTTGCAACTTTGTGTCTGAACACAGATACAATTTTAGTTTCACATCTCAGGTGACTGTTCAATCCATTCATCATTTTAAGCAAATAGGTGGGAACTGTTATATCACTAACTGTAATCACAGATCCTGCATTTTTTGTGGGTGTCACTAAATTAAAGGTGCAGAGAGAAGAACCTTGAGTGAGTCTCCTCATTTGTTTGTGTATGAGACAGGGCTAAGGCCTGTAGCTATTACAGCACTTATGAGCAGATGCAAGGATGATCTTTACAGTGTTAGAAGTTGAGAAAATGAGGCAGTTACAGACTTTGCTATTAACAGGTACAGGAGGGACAATTTGGGATTTCAATCTTGAGTAAAAGCACCTACACTGTACTCAGATTTTTTATTTTCATTTGTGAAGCTGGGCATCATTCTTTACAATGCTACCACTTCACACTAAAAAAATCTTGATACAATCAAACTGAAACACTCCAGAGGAACTAATTGGTGACCTTGCCTGACAGACCAAAATAAATCTGGCAGGCAGGTTGCCCCTTTTGCCAAGTGCTCAGATCCCCAGCTGCAACTGCATGAATTACAGAGCTCCCAGGGCCAGGTAAGGCTGCCAGATTCCATCCAGCTCAGAGCCAGCTCCCTTGCTGCCTCCTGCCTTTAGTTTGGCTTTGCAGGCTCTAAGCATACCCAGGGCCAGCTGGTTAGCACCAGGCAAACAGGGAACCTGGCATTCTCCCCACCTTTGGGCCAGGTGGTAGATCAACAAAATGGATTGCTCCACTCATGAGAAATGCTGTGATGCCGACATCCCCCTCCTGCACAGAGTGAGAGGCAGAGTGACAACCCCAGCCCCCTGAGAGAGTTCCCTTGTGCAGAGATCACAAGTCACTCTCTGCTTCAGCCTTTTCACTTTTGCAGGGGACCATGGTGCTCTTTGCATACAGTGTTGTGAAGCTCCTCTGATTCTACAATTCTACTTCATTTATTTTTGTGAAGAGATCTGAGGCCCAAAGAACTAGCTATTTTTTACATAATTCTGCATCCCTGTTCAGCTTACTAGTTATGGGTAGGCACAGACTAGCTAGGTTTAGGTACCAGCAGTGGCAAAGCTCAGCACTCTGGGACACACAGTCCTACCAAGTCTGTACACTTACAAAAACAAATACCTACAGAAAAAATTCTGGTCTGCAGTATTGATTTGTAAGATGTTAACGTAAATACAGATCATAGAACCATTAAGTTTGGAAAAGGCCTTTAAATCATCTAGTCCAGCTATTCAGCTTCTACCGATGTTGCCCAGTAACCACATCCCTCAGTACCACATCTACACAGTTCTTGAACAAATGTAATTGAGAAAAATTTCTCTGCTCTTTTAAGCTTCTATCACCAGTTCTAAGGCTAAGTAATTTGTGGTGCAAATGCTTGAGTACCACTTTCATTCACCCAGATAGACATGCTGCATGTTTTCAGCACTCCAGGGAAAAGTAGTTGATAAATGGACATTTTTGCTCCTCTCAAACCCCTGCTTTACTGTTGGCATTGTTTTGGACATCATTCAGAGAATCACCTTGCCTAAAACCTAACACAAATGCTAAACCTAAGCCCCATATTCACGTGTTTGTCTGCTTGTTTATTTGTTCTTCTAATACTTTATAATGCAACTGGTTCATTTTGAGATCAGCTACCCAGGACAATATGCCTGAACTGCCACATATATATTGGCAATATAAATTTCTTTTGTAATTTTATCCACCCCTGCAGCATTGTTCCAGTCACCAGTTCTGTTTTAACTGTAGCTCTGTATCAGGTACTACTAGCTGCAATTGTAGTTGTGTATAACTAAAGTGCCAAAACTCATATTTTAGCTCTGGAAATCTTTCATCCAATAAGGCTGTCATTATGCTCCCACAATTCAACAAACACTTCATCCTAAGGCAGTTTGAAACTAACTGCCACAAGCCATTGGTTGTTTTGAATACAGATGAAGTGCAATCACTTGCAGACAGCCCCCTCAGGAAGACACTTGATAATTTCCACATAGCCTCATTCTTGAATTTCACTCTTTTCCTCAATATTTGCATTAACACCACCAAAATCATTGAGCTTCATCATTTTCCTCTACATTGGCATGTTTTTAAGAAAAAAATAAATAAAAACTAAGCAAATATGGGTAAATCATTTACAAAAAGTATTATGTTTCTCATACACATGGCATAGTCTGCCATACTATTCCAATGCCTCACATTTGAGAATGGCAGTATTTCTCTGGGGGAGAGGCTGGTTTCTGGTTTATCATATGGCTATTTCACAGCTACTGGGTTTCATTACCTCCTTTCATTCCCAAAAGATTTTTTTTCCATATGAAAAACTCTCAGTTTTAGTCCAACTTTATGTTCTACTCTTCATCTTAATTCCTGAGTATATTATTTGTAGGACTTTTTTTTTTTTTTTTTCCCTCTCTTGTTCACCAGAAAGCAGGGTTGTAATGAGAGAGTTTTGTAATCAAGTGTGCTTCAACCAGCTGAATGTATTCATACACCAAAACCCCAGGAAACCTAACTGCAGCCTCCACTGCTGCTACCAGCAGCTGTTGGGCTTATCTCATAGACTAGAGAATTGCTGGACTCCTCACTGGTTCCCTTCGGTGCAACAAGGAAAGCAGGCTTACTCAGACTTCACCTCGACCTCTAGGTGAGAAAATGTCTTGCCTGAACAGTTACATGCTCACAGTAGATGCTAATAAATAGACTGAATCATGAATCAGACAAGAGTGAAATCAAATCCATTACCTATGTTCCCTACAGAGTGCCCTTTTTGCACTGGCTTCTGGGAGTCCACAGTATGCAAATTCTGTACCACTAGAGGGCAAACTTGACCAATCCATTACAAAATAAATTTCTGTACATTAAGATATAATCAGTTTTAATTGTGACTTAAAGTATGAGAAGAAGCCTTTTCATCTACCTGTACCTTTGGAGAAGATACAGTAACTGTATCACAAACCTTACATCAGCCATAGTGAAAGTATTCACAGTTATAGTTGTGCTAAAACACATTGTCACTTCATTAAATATTTATGAAATTTTTAGGGTTGCATGTAAATTCAGCATTTTTCTTAGATATTCAGGTAAGTTCTTGTACACACTGTGATAAGATTCAAACCAATACAGGTGAAAACAAACCAGATACGTAATGATTTTGAAAGATACATTCTTAGTAATCAGTTTACCAGAAAATTGTTAGGAATTTTCAATTAAAGAAGTGGTACAATGAAAATCTGCTCTTATATAAATCCCTTGCCAGATTTCAACTCACACTGGCAGTTCAAGTCTAGTTCAGAAGATATTTACAATGGTTTCAGGATCTCTTTCTGGAGTTAGATGTTATCACGTAACATAGACACTTAGCTACACAGTGGGTACGTTTTAGTGCAATAAAGTGAAAGAAAGAAAGCAGAAAGCATACAAAATGCATAGAGAATAACTCAATATGTCATTCAAACTGCAAGGAGGAATATGTTAGTTTTTTTATATACATAATTTCTTGACAGGTTTGCACAGGTGATTCTCCTAATGGAAAGATCCTGCTGCCTTATATAAGACTATGGAATTGGTATCAAAGCTCAGAAGAGGGCAAGTCTTCTCCCCACTCTTCTTCCCCTTGTAAGGAAGGCAACACATTTCAAAGGGAGGTCCAGCTTCAAAACTACAGTGAGATGCAATTCTACTGATATCTCTGGAGTTGCATCTGCTTGTGGTAGCACTAAATGTGACCTCCTCCAGTGCCAGAATTTTATAAAGATTAGGCTAGCAAGCACATAAAATATCAAAAGCTACAGGAAATTTTCAGCACTTTCCTTCAGCTCCTCAGAAGGGAAGTTGTCAAAGTAGCTGTCTGCTAAGCATATCATCTGCCTCACTGTAGAAAAAAGGATGTCAACACTGCACGTCAAATCCAACCCTGAGATGTATTTTTTAATGGGCAGGATCTGATTTAGACTGATCCCAAATCTCTCTGCAATTACCTGCATCCGCAGGAAAGGCACAAAAGGATTTATCTTAAAGAGCTCTCAAACTGTTTTCCAGTCTTGATTTTTGTGACAGAAGCAAAGTAAAAATCTTAGGAAAATATTTTCAGAGGCATTGTTTGAGGACATCATACATTTCAGTTACTCCCATGCTTTCATGCCACCAGCAGTGCCATACAGGTGCAAGAGGGGTGAAGGTTCTGACCAAGGATCACATGCCCTCAGCCTTTCCTGCAGGTGAAGGGAAATAACATTAGATAGTTATGAGAGTCACCACATTTCATAGCTAGTTTCTCTGCTGCTGCAGATAGTCACTTCAGTGTTGTATCCAGCCCACGTAGCTAATTAATTACTCCGTATTAGCCCAAGAACAGATAGACAGATGAAAATCAGTAATTACAGCAGTTTAAGATTGTGACATCTGACCCTTCACAGACTTCGTCTCTTATTTACACCTACACAAAGTGCATACAGAGCCTTAATATAACTACTCACAAAAACATTGTGAACTCTCATTAATAAAATGGAGAAGCAAGCTGTTATGGTTATAGGATATTTTTACCTTATAACTAATCCCTATTCTCCCCTGAGTTGGGTTTGCTGAGCATATCATAAGTGGGCTTAGGTCACCCATGAAAGTAAATAACTGGATAGGTTTTTGCAAAGGCCCCTGTGTGTTCTCAGACAAGGAGTACCAAAGAACTGTTCGCAGTAGAGCCAGCAGCTTGCCAGTATGAAAAGATGGGATAGCACATCAGCCACTTAGCTAGCACACACTGTTCATTGTTATCATCTCCCTTCTCTTCTCAGACATCAGAAGCTTTAAAAGGATATGTACAATTTCAGCACATCTTAAGTTTCAAGAAGGGGAAAAAAGTCTTTGAATTATCATATTAATGTTTTCAGAGTATGTTGAAATGGGACACAAGTATGGCAGAAATAGAGTTACCCCTACTTCTCAGCTGCTGTGCTCATACATGTGGCCAGAGCACTTTCCTCAAAAGAGAAGAACATGTCCTTTCCTCTAAAGGAAGGAAATTCTGTTGCCAAAAAAACAGGCAACTTTCTGGGATCAGTTCCCCAGACTGCCTCCCTACAATTGCTTCTGATTGAAGACAGCACAAGAATTCTGTTTTGCACAAAGGCATTAGGTAGAAAGGCTTTAATTATTAAAAGAGTGTGAATTAAGCAGATACTGTGCTGCACCTACAGTGCCTTGGTGAGAAGGGGCTCTGTAAACAGAATTATTATTTCATCAACACAGTAGACTCTTCACTTAATGGCTCACTAACTGGGCCAGAGATGAGATTCGAGGCTCAGGAAATCAATGACTCAAAGCAAGAGATTCGGCAAATATGAAACACCTAGTGCTTAGCTCTTAGGATTGCATATTGTCTCCAATGGAAGTGACTCATATCATGCAGGGAGAAAATAACACTCCTGCTGTTGTGTCCAACTGTATCCATAGGGGATAACACTGAACTGGTGCTTGCTAGCATTAGACTCCCATACTTTAGGTGTATTTTATTTGATTTTTGGTATTCTCCTTCTGTGCTATAGCTGCTAAATAAATAAGCATTGCTACTTCATTTTTCCAAAATGTTTTTAGTGTTATTGCTTTGGCTTTTCTTTTTTCTTTCTTTTTTTTTTTTTGGGG